>JAXIVJ010007587.1:0-32500 GCA_036785665.1 Chirona hameri
ATATATATATATATAATATATATCACCCACTCCACATCATGTCTTTCGCTTCGCGGATCCCAGATGAGTCCCTGAACAGGTCGGAAAGGCGTATAAAAGGTCCCTAGATGATCTGAAGGGACATTGGGCCTTGCAACAGTAAGAATACAGTTGTACAGGGAATCAGACTCAAAATTTTCGCGCCGCTCCTCGGCGCAATTTAACTACAAATTCAATTATATGCGGGTTAGGAAAAAATCGTCAGTTTCTCGGCGCATTTATGTGTTATGTTGCTACTTTCCTATATTATTGGGCAAAATATTGTTTGTTTAAGAGTTTTACGCGGCGCAATTTGTTTAAGAGTTCCAGGTCTTGAGCTTAAACAAATATTCCAAGTTGGTATAGCTGATCCCAAATTCCAAATCGTGTTTGGGGGGGGGGGGGGGGGGTTAACGCTTGGGAAGGGGCCCTTTCAACGCTCGGGAAGGGGCCCTTTCGAAGCGCGGCCCCCCCCCCCCCTGGACGAAATCCTGGCTACGTGCCTGTGTCCCACCTTTTTGAAAGTTGTCGAATCACACTTAATTGTATGTCTTCATGTCAGGCGAGGTCAGCTAAACATGTTTGTGAACTTTTTTTCCGAAAAAATGCTTATCTAGGAAGATATTCAACTTTTAGTTTTAAGCGAAAAGTTGGGCTGGTGACGTCATATGATTTTTTTTAATAACAGGGAAATCAACCAACAGTCGGATCGGGATGATTCAAACGCCATTCGGTAACCAATGTCAATGATCATCCCTAGACACAACTTTGGACACATTGCTGGTGACCTGTGACGTCACAGAGGTAAAAAAAAGAAGTGACATTTGGCCAGATTTGACCTTCGTCACTTCATTTAACCTTGAAGATATTGACCTAAGGTCACGCAAATTTCTGCAAATGTAGATCATCATAGCACCTACTTAACCTGTAAGTTTGATTGTTCTGACTTTCTTACTTTCGGAGATCTGAGGGGGTTGGGCACTAAAGTGCCCCCCTCCCCTCCACTGCGTGTTAGTGACATACCCCTCTCCAATGCGCGTGTTAAACACTGACGTTAGCCACCCCCAACCCTCCCCCCACCCCCAGTGACATATATCAGCGACTTACCTGTGGTCTGGATGATCTGATACAGCTGGTCAATGTCGCTATCTCCGGGGAACAGCGGGTCTCCCGTGACTTACCTGTGGTCTGGATGATCTGATACAGCTGGTCAATGTCGCTATCTCCGGGGAACAGCGGGTCTCCCGTGACTTACCTGTGGTCTGGATGATCTGATACAGCTGGTCAATGTCGCTATCTCCGGGGAACAGCGGGTCTCCCGTGACTTACCTGTGGTCTGGATGATCTGATACACCTGACCAATGTCGCTATCTCCGGGGAACAGCGGGTCTCCCGTGACTTACCTGTGGTCTGGATGATCTGATACAGCTGGTCAATGTCTCTATCTCCGGGGAACAGCGGGTCTCCCGTGACTTACCTGTGGTCTGGATGATCTGATACAGCTGGTCAATGTCGCTATCTCCGGGGAACAGCGGGTCCCCCGTGAGCATTTCAGCAAACAGACAGCCGGCCGCCCACACGTCAACCTCCCTGAGGAAGGAGTTAACAAAACACTGTCAACATCTCGGAGAACAGATACACGTCCACCTCCCTGAGCAAGGAGATACCAAAACACTGTGAGCATCTCAGCGAACAGATACACGTCCACCTCCCTGAGGAAGGAGATACCAAAACACTATCAACATCTCGGAGAACAGAAACACGTCCACCTCCCTGAGGAAGGAGATACCAAAACACTATCAACATCTCGGAGAACAGAAACACGTCCACCTCCCTGAGGAAGGAGATACCAAAACACTATCAACATCTCGGAGAACAGAAACACGTCCACCTCCCTGAGGAAGGAGATACCAAAACACTGTCAACATCTCGGAGAACAGATACACGTCCACCTCCCTGAGGAAGGAGATACCAAAACACTGTCAACATCTCGGAGAACAGATACACGTCCACCTTCCTGAGGAAGGAGATACCAAAACACTGTCAACATATCAGAGAACAGATACACGTCCACCTCCCTGAGGAAGGAGATACTAAAACACTGTCAACATCTCGGAGAACAGATACACGTCCACCTTCCTGAGGAAGGAGATACCAAAACACTGTCAACATCTCGGAGAACAGATACACGTCCACCTCCCTGAGGAAGGAGATACCAAAACACTGTCAACATCTCGGAGAACAGATACACGTCCACCTTCCTGAGGAAGCAGGAGCAAGGACACGTGTATCAGCACGTGGTGCCGTCAACAGACACTCCCAGAGGTGGTCAAATGTTCTGACCTTATGGATAAGGTCGGGGACAAAATGCTCCTTCTCATGAAGTACTCGGGGGTCAAAATGCCAGCAAATATCATTACTATGTCATGTCTGTGAAAATTTACTAAGCGATCATGTCCTTAGAAATACTGATCGTCAAAACCACTTCAGATGTATTATTCACTGAATCATCATATTCATCACGTCAGTATGTATGTACATTTACTTTTTTATTAGCAGTTGCGTTTCAGCTCTTGATTGCCAATAATAATTAATTACATTAAAAAAAAAATATGAAGAAGAAAAAATCCGGACGATAGATTCAACACGTGGGGTCATTGAACCAAAACTGCACCTGGGTCTTCAATAATGGCCTATGATAACATGATCCAGAAGGAATTGGGCTGATATCATGCGTATCCTCAGAATAAGAAGCATTTGAATATTTCTCCATTTACTTATAATGGGGAGGTTACGAAATTGACCCGACCTTAGGTCACCGATATAAAACAAATCCGAGATAAACGAATTGTAGGTACTATTACCCTTATGAAATCCTGTAAGTACCAAATCCATGGGCCAAACACTGTGGCTGTGGTACGACCGCACACTTTTTTTTTAGGTGGGGTCACGTGACCTGGCCTGGTGACCTGAGCTGAGATGACCCGTGGTCAAGAATTTTAGAATATGTGGGCAATTGATGTCTTAACAGCTGTGCCAAAAACGGCGGCGCTGCGCGCAGCCGTTTTTTGCTATCCTCGAAAAACCTTAGGGGGGGGGGGGGGGGGGGGGGTCTAAACGCCCCCACCCCCGGCACGGCGCGGGAAATCCGGACAATCGATTCCCCCGGGGGCGGACCGGGGTGCTAATGCATTTTCAATGGAGGTCCACTGTCAGGACAGTGGATTTCACTGTCCTGGGACCCCACCCCTTTAACTCGAAAACTAAAAGAACTAAAAAGACGCAGAACAAAACGTTCAAAAGCTCCCGACAAACACATTCGAAGGTATTTTATATGTTTTTTTTTGCTCAATTCAATATTGAGGTCACCAGAGGTCATCAAAGGTCAGATTTTCAAGTTTTAGGACTTCGCTCCAGAAACCCCCAGATATCACAGGAACTAAGGAATAGCTAGGAACAAACGGAAAAAAGCAATGGAAAACTCTTGAAAAATGCAATCGCCATTCAGTTCACAAATTTGAGCTCAGGTCAAAAGTTTTAGCTCCAGAGCTCAATAAATGTCAAAAAGGCTTAAGAAACATTTATCATGAATAGCTTTTTACCTAATGACAACAAGACAATAATTTTGACGCCATCGTGCTTGTCTCGTCAAAATGCTTCGCCTCATATTAGTATTGACCAGGTCAGGTCAACTTACAAATGTGACCTCAGGTCAAGGTCAAGTGGTGGTGACTTAACCCTATTTGTAACAGGCTCCTGGCTACCCCTATTTGTAACAGGGGGGGGGGGGGGGATTCCGCCCCCCGGAGATCTCGAGATCTACCCGTCGGATTTTCGAAAATGAAACGGTGTTTGGTTCCTCTCAACACGATCTACATTTCTAAATAACAACAAAATCTAAATTTTGGATAGGGGGGCAACAGGGGGCAAAAACGACAAATTTTAGTGGTATTTTTGATCCAACATAGCTTTCGTGTTTATCGACCGTTTTTAACACAACTAGTAGAAATCGATAGAGATTGAATTGGAAATTGATATATAATGGTGACGTTTGAAAATTCAAAAATCATAGGCGTGTGCAGGTCACTCAATATGGGGGTGAAGTAAATGCGTAATAAAACCATTTTTTTATTTTTTAAATAAATGAAATGGTATGTGATTGTGACATTATAAAAACTGTTGTAAATCATATCTTTTTGCCATAGGCGGGACCAGGTTAGTGAAAAAGGGAGGTCAAATTGGGAAAAAATATTAACCGCAGACAAGTTGCTACCCAGCACTACAAATATGTTACTGATCGTAGATAGTTCCTTTTTGCTTGTTGTACTTCATCATAGGCGTATCCAGGATCCAAACTGGGGCGGCGCAAGACCTTTTGATAAGTATATTATCCGCTATTATGATACTAACTAGTCAACAGTGACTATTTCACTTACAACTTCAATTAACATTGCTTACCCCCCTTTTACCCTACCTGGACTCGCCTATTATCTTATAATCGTTCGTAGAGTAGCCTGTGGTGCGTGTTTCATCCAAAAACTGCAGTATGTTATGTTATTGTACGCCCATGCCTCTTAGTTTCCTTGCAATAATATGACCCCCTTTTTTCGATTCTTGAGCGCGCCTCTGAAAAAATGACTTTATTCCCTTTTCTGGCCTCATATGTGCATATATCATTATAAGATAAACGTCTATTGCGCCGTTATCGCTGGCATATCGTCATCACCATGTCAGTCACCCCTTTTCATGTGCCTGAACACGCCCCTGAAACTCTATATGTAATAAATTATGCAAATAATGGAAGCAGAAGCTATCTTTTACATCTTGATAGCTATAAATGTCCCTTACTTCGCTCTATTGGCTTCCCGCCAAGCATTGAATACTTCCTGGAACCCCCCCCCCCCTTTTCAAGCCCCTGAAACCGCCTCTGCCATGCAATTTTTATGATATTTCAATAACATCAACTAATTTGCACTTGTTGCAATCACCGTAAACCGATGTAACTCCTTCATACTTGAGGAAGTTAGGAAGAAACCGTGAAGATCGCATTTCCGTATTATCACCAAATCTCGCCTCCGAACCCACCCAAAACTGTGCCCTGGAACCGCTTCTGTTCAGGTTAAGAACTCAAAATTTTAACTCCAAATGCGGTATTCAATTCTATGAAAAGTCCCAAAATTGCATGGGCCTGCTCCCAGCCGTTCTGGAGATATCTGCGAAAAGCATGAGGGGGGGGGGGGCGGAATCCGCCCCTGTTACAAATAGGGTTAAGTAGGTCAGGTTGCATATGCGAAGACGTGCCGCGACGAGATAAACACATGGGTGTCTGTTTCACTTCTCTATCGTCCTCATGTCGAGAGTTATTGGCATAACACTGTTGGTGACCTAGGATGACCTCGGCTGACCCTGTAGGGGTCACTGAGCAAAAATGGCACCTGGGTCATCAATACTATTCTATAATACCATGATCCAGAAGGAATTAGACTGCTATCTTGCGTCTCCTTAGAATAGGAAGCATTTGAATATTTACCCTTAGACTTATAATGGAGAGGTCACGCAATTAAACCAACCTTAGGTCGCTGATATTAACAAATCCAAGATAAACGAATTGTAGATATATGTGACCTTATGAAATCCTGTAAGTGTAAAATCGATCATCCCAAAACTGTGACTGTGGTACGACCACAAGTTTTTTTGGGAGGTGGGGTCACATCATCATCATTTCATCATTTATTTCGAATGGTCTCCATGTGATGGCTCTTATGACCAAGAGTCAAGATATATAGTAAAACACAGGGTAAAATGGAGCACTGGATAAAATACATAGACAATCCGTTCAGAAACAAGTCGCGAACATATGACACAATCATTCTAGTCACCTGGCATGGTCTCGCGCCCTCAGCCATGCCTCCGCCTTCCTTCTACTTCCAGCTGAGCTTTTGGCTTCCTTTACATCCGTAGGAGCCATGTTCCACAGTGAGAGCGCCCTGTATCCAAAATACTGTCTGGCCATTTCGGTGCGCACGCGCGGAAGCTGGAGCTGTCCAGCGGCTGCGGCCCGAGTGTCCCTGACAGACACGTCACTGCGGTAACTTATCGAGTTTCGTAGACACTGAGGTGCATACTGGTGACTAAACAGCCGATGGAGCATTGCGATATCTCGCTCGCACACGCGCATGTCAATCGATGCCCACTGCAGCTCCTCAAGAAGTGGAGTGACATGCTCTGATCTACGAGCGGAGAACACGACGCGAGCGCAGTGATTCAGCACCTTCTGCACGCGTTTTTTCTGCGTCACACCACACCCGCCCCACACAGTGATACAATACATGATATGAGGGATGACTAGCGATTCTATCAAAAATTTCTTAACATCATATGAAAGACTATGCGGCAGTTTTGAAAGACCGCGCAACGTAGCGTAGCAACGGCGCACCACGAGTGATACATGTGATTCCCATGTGAGATGGGCATCGACTATGATTCCTAATATTTTGGCTTTGGATGAGGGGACCAGAGTGCCGCCGTTGAATGTAACTGAAAAATTGCTCGGTATCTGGCGCTGACGTGTTTTGACAAGCAAAATCTCTGTCTTGTTTGGATTTAGTTTTGAACTATTGGCTACAAACCACACATGTGCCGCTTTCAGAGTGTCCTCCACGTTCTGCTTTAGAGCTGGAATGTTACAGGGAAGGCATGAGTGGATGAACTGAATGTCGTCGGCATACATTACAATTTGTGTGTCAGTGAAGCAACACCAGACATGACCTGGTCTGGTGACCTGACCCAAGATGACCCAAGGATTTTTTTACATAATGTGGACAATTGACGCACAAACAGCTGTGCCAAAAATGGCGGCGCTGCGCTTCGCCGTTTTCCCGCTATCCGCGAAAAACCTGAGGGGGTGTCTACTAAGGAGGAGTGAAAAGTCACTTTTTGGAAAGTGCAATGTACAACAGCTGGAAAAGGGGCCTTATACATTTCGAAGACCACATGCAAAATCTCCTTCCGATCTGTGACCGCTTTAGATAAGCGCATCGAGCTTGAGTGAACCCATGTCGGCTGCTCCCGGCGTTGCAGTCTCTACGGCGCCGCGCCCCATGTAAGTCGGTGGCGGCAGGCTGCTAACACCACGCGGCTCGCTGCGTCGGCGGCCAGACGGCCGGGCGCGCGGCGCGCAGGCTATGCCGATTATTCTAGGTGGTTCCATGGCAATGGTGGCCGTGACTGGACCCACAGATCCGGCCCGTTAAAATATAGGCCAAGTATATGTTAGAATATAGGCCAAGGCTGTGTCCTATGTTATAATTTAATTCATCATTTTGGAAAATAGGAGTGACTTCGCCGGGTCTCATGTTTCGGGTTTGCCCGAGTCTGGTCTACATCCAGATATTTTGCATTGATATTACCTGCCATTTCATACAAATTACACGTCCACTTGACAGTTGTCATCGAATTCAAAATTGATTTTATTCGAACTGATCTGAACGCTGTTATCGTAACAATGCAAGTTGAAATCAGGCTGGTTCATATTTTGCATTTGCTGTTATAAATCCAGGAGGGAGGAACAAACCTGGTTCCCAGTATGAACGACGTTGACGGTTAGCATGGCCGTCAGTCTGTGCTCACAAAGACAAATCAACTGACATGGGGACAATCGTATACATATGATCGTACGTACACGACAGGATAGGGAGCGTTAACCATGATCTTCTTCACAGTAGATAGACCTACGCTCCAAAACAGCAGCGACAACAATCGAAGGTCGCAGTCATGGTTGCAGTCTGAAATATTTACGGCACTTCGAACGTACTAGGTACTTCCAGCGCAAACTGCACTCAGTGCGGGTTAGAAGCAGCACGACCCGACACACTTAGTCGTAGTCGCCGTAGTCGTACATTAAAATAGACTCAGAGGTCGAAGTCTGCCTTGATAACAAACCTTTTCCTCGCAGCCCTCGCCGCCTGCCGTGAAACGATCAGAGCGTGTCGCCTCTCCTGATCATACACTGATCGTGACACATCACGCATCCGACACAAGTTTGACGTGCCTCTCGACACGTTGTGAGTGACACGGGAACTTAAACAGGTCCAGTGGCCGGTCACGCGCACCTTCAATGTCACGGGCGGGTCCGTGATCAGACCCTCCCAGCTTATCATATCAGGGTAGGCGTCGGGTTCCCAGTTCAGCTGTGGAACTCTGAACCTCCTCAGTGGATGATGGGGTTGTCTTCTGGCCGCCAGAATCACATCGACCGCCCTGCACAATTATTGTGCAGGAGGTGACTAAGGAGGTCGTATAGAGAACCGCCTACTTTGCGCACTATGAGAACGTGCTGGTGGTGATGGTGACGGACGGTGACGGGGAAGTTTGGCGGAGGGCGCTCGATGTGATTCTGGCGGCCAGAAGACAACCCCATCATCCACTGAGGAGGTGCAGGGTTCCACAGTTGAACTGGGAAGCCGACGCCTACCCTGATATGATAAACTGGGAGGATCCGATCACGGAACCGCCCGTGCCACGAGACATGCCCGAGTCTAACATTGAAGGTGCGCGTGACCGGCCTCTGGATCTGCCTAAGTTTCCGTGTCACTCACAACGTGTCGAGAGGCGCGTCAAACTTGTGTCGGATGCGTGATGCGTCACGATCAGTGTATGATCAGGAGAGGCGACACGCTCTGATCGTGTCACGGCAGGCGGCGAGGGCTGCGAGGAAAAGGTTTGTTATCAAGGCAGACTTCGACCTCTGAGTCTATTTTCATGTACGACTACTAAGTGTGTCGGGTCGTGCTGCTTCTAACCCGCACTGAGTGCAGTTTGCGCTGGAAGTACCTAGTACGTTCGCAGTGCCGTAAATATTTCAGACTGCAACCATGACTGAGACCTTCGATTGGTGTGGCTGCTGTTTTGGAGCGTAGGTCTATCTACTGTGAAGAAGATCATGGTTGACGCTTCCTATCCTGTCGTGTACGTACGATCATATGTATATGATTTTCCCCATGTCACTTGCTTTGTCTTTGTGAACACAGAATGACGACTATGCTAACCGTCAAATTAGTTCATACTGGGAATCTACTGGGAACCAGGCTTGTTCCTCCCTGTTGGACTTTTCACACAAATGCAAAATATGAACCAGCCTGATTTCAACTTGTATTGTAAAGGGAACAGCGTTCAGATCAGTTCGAATAAAATCAAATTTGAATTCCATGACTACTGTCAAGTGGACGTGTAATTTGTATGAAATGGCAGGTAATATCAATGCGAAATACCTGGATCCGGACTCGCACAAATCGGAAACGTGAGACTCGGCGAAGTCACTCCCATTTTCCAAAATCATGAATGCAATTCCAACATAGGATACAGCCACCGACTTGGCCTATATTTCAACGGGTCCAGATACGGGATTTGTGGGTCCAGTCACGGCCACCATTGCCATGGAACCACCTAGAATAATCGGCATAGCCTGCGCGCCGCGCGCCCGGCCGTCCGGCCGTCGACGCAGCGAGCCGCGTGGTGTTAGCGGCCTGCCGCCACCGACTTACATGGGGCGCGGCGCCGTAGAGACTGCAACGCCGGGAGCAGCCGACATGGGTTCACTCCAGCTCGATGCGCCTATCTAAAGCGGTCACAGATCGGAAGGAGATTTTGCATGTGGTCTTCGAAATGTATAAGGCCACTTTTCCAGCTGTTATACATTGCACTTTCCAAAAAAGTGATTTTTCACTCCACCTTAGTGTCTACCCCCCGGCACGGCGCTGGTTAAAATATCGGGATGATCTGAGCATGCAGCCAGGTGTTAGGGTATTCATGTGAAGTAAAAAAATGACCCCAGCTGTGCTGAGGTCATTTTGTATGTGCCACTTTTGGTCAGGGCCACTCAAAGCACTTTTACCACCCCTGGACACTCCATACATCCTCCTTCCTGACGGAGACAGAAAATCAGTTAAATATGTGGCGCAGTTAAAAGACAGTCCATAGTTACCTATATCCACCTTTCGGACGATCAAACAATGGAAGATTTGTTAACAGTTGAAATGATAATAACAAGGTTAAAAGGTGAATACATTCATATTTTTACCTTATCTCAAAACATAATGACGACACAGTATCCACTTGGTAGGGAAAATAGTGGCACATTATCTTCACACTTTGCGTGACATAATGTATGGCCTTCATTCTGCTACATCAGCACAAGAGCTAACACCGTGAGCATCTGATAATGCTGGCTCTAGTATAAGTATACCATGAACTTATAAGCGTGCAAGCAAAGTTTGTCCTTTTAAGCTCGCTTTGTAACCTGCGGATAGCCTAATGCCAACATAAGGCCCACGACGCAGCACTAACTACCAAGACGTATATCATCGCACACATCGCAGCGCACACATCATCGCATCGCACACATCATCGCATCGCACACATCATCGCACACATCGCACACATCATCGCACACATCGCACACATCATCGCACACATCGCACACATCATCGCACACATCGCACACATCATCGCACACATCGCAGCGCACACATCGCACACATCGCACACATCATCGCACACATCGCAGCGCACACATCGCACACATCGCAGCGCACACATCGCACACATCGCACACATCATCGCATCGCACACATCATCGCACACATCGCACACATCATCGCACACATCGCAGCGCACACATCGCACACATCGCACACATCGCACACATCGCACACATCATCGCACACATCGCAGCGCGGAGGCTTTTCTAATGACGCTCTAACAACAAGCGTATCCACACTCCAACGATCCCTAGCGGCCGCCAATTCCAAACTGTCTTCTGACCCACCAGCTGACTGCCGTGCAAAGACAGAACCACATATGTCAATCGCCAAAAACCGTCACATACGTGGTTCTTCTTTTGCACGACAGCGCACCCCGTCACCACGAATCTGTGCCGCTCTCCCAACAGTCACCGCTACCTCGCCCCAGCCACCTCCTCACGGCAGCCATGACTTCTCAGATTCACCAAACGTACGCACTGGACCGTGAAACCCCGCGGTCTGGCGCCTAGTCATCGCAGAATCCCTCTAATGATGCCAGCGGGAGCTGAGATGCCGCGCGGCCGCTAACCGCTCCTGGCCCAGAAAATATAGGCCAGTTACGGCGTCTGCCAGTTGGGGCGTTAGGAGCTGAGATGCCGCGCGGCCGCTAACCGCTCCTGGCCCAGAAAATATAGGCCAGTTACGGCGTCTGCGAGCGGGATGACCCGACGGTGTCGACGTCTGCTGGTTCTGGGGGGTGACTGGACGGTTTTGGCGTCCCATTGGTGGTAGTGGATGTGGGTTTCGATGAAATGACCGTTTGTGAATATTCAGATATTGTAGCGATTGAATGATTCAACGCATGATTCAATGCTTGAATCAATGAGAAATTCAATGAGTGATTCAATTAATTGTTTTATTAATGATTTAACGATTGAGTAACGGAATGATTCAATAAAGGATCAGAGGGAATGTTTATATGAATGAGTGTAGGACTGAGTATTTGATTATAGGACTATATGTAAATATAGGACCATTGTGAATATAATGAAATAGTAAAAGACACTTAAATGCGCATGTTACCCTTTCCTTGAAATAATTTGGCCCTGGGTATCTGTCTTCCTTGATTTAAATTTCATACAATACAAATCAATGAGAATACAACAATAAATATATCCGTTTAATTAAATTAACATCTGATAACTTCAAATAACTATTACATTTCAAATAAGAATTTCTCTCAAAACTCTAAGAAAAACTCAAGCCTCGACTCACCTGCCGTATCTGGTATCCCCGACGAGCAGCTCGGGCGCGCGGTACCACCTGGTGGCGACATAGTCAGTACAGTTTTCGCCGGGTCCCGCTAGGGGTCTGGCGAATCCGAAGTCACACAGCTTCACCACGCCGAGGCTCGAGATGAGCACGTTCTCCGGCTTGATGTCGCGGTGGATTATCTGCCGGAAAAAGGAAGGTTTAGGCTTACCCGCGCTTGACCGGGGGGGGGGGGGGGTATTGCCCTACCCCCTGACGAATTTTTGCGATAGCTCAAAACACAATGGCGCTATCAAAGTGAAACTTTGGTACCTTCTCCCGCATCAATTTTACGTCTTCTGTGTGAAAATCAAGCATTTTTGTCAATATATTTGTGAGATATAGCAGACTTAGTGACATCACTACACACAAGTTCGACGATACAATCAGCTAAACTTTAACAGGCCGTACAAAAGCCACGTTTTGGCCAACATGCAATCAATAAACCCCAAAAGATAGACAAACGCAAGACCTATAACATGGCTATCTCGAATCTGTGCAAATTTGGGTTTTTGACCCCCAAAATAAAAAAAACGATGTTTTTGGAAAAATTAAAACAAAATCACAATTTTCAAAGATGTAAAGA
This sequence comes from Chirona hameri, assembly GCA_036785665.1. NCBI lineage: Eukaryota > Metazoa > Arthropoda > Thecostraca > Balanomorpha > Balanidae > Chirona > Chirona hameri. The sequence goes on from JAXIVJ010007587.1 coordinate 12,436, forward strand.
AACAACAGAATATATGTTGGAGAACCAAATATGAACAATACTCAAACCAAATTTCAAAGCAATATATTTATTTTTGACTGACTTATGGCTCCCTAAGTATGATAACTCATGATGTCATATTTTGACATTTCGTTTTTTTTTTGTTGTTGCTTTTATTGACCAGATCAGGACAAATAAATGCCAGCTGTGTTTCGGAGACAGATTTAGTCTCGAAACATGCCTTTTTATTTATATTTATCAATTTCAAATTTTGACCATATGTGACCTGAACTTGACCTGAGCTCGACACTAACTTCACTTAAATGAGCTATCACTATCGAATTATACGTGTAAAATAGCCCATCAAACATGTGTCGCATGACTTTCGAAAACCTCTGCGGATGGTGACCTTTTGTGACATGACCTTGATCTTGACCGTTACCAACAATATCAATTTAGCTCATGCAGGATGTTTATTATACCTTTGGGAGCATTTTGGGTGATCATGGCCGCAATCAAAGGCTCTGGATGGAAAGTATGGTCCATAAACTGAAATGCGTCGATTTTTACATTTGACCCACCTTGACCTGCTATGTGACCTCAATTATAAAAATTTGAGGATGCTTTAGATGCGTCTCATTGAGAGCTTTCGAATGCCGCCTTGAGCGTCTCACAGCGATCATTGGTTCCATATATAACGAGGGGGCAATATTTGCCCCCCGGTCAATGGTGTTTGGCTGAGACCCCGGTCAAGCGCAGGTTAATACATTCGTCCTAGAGGTCACGAACATCCCTTGTGATTTTATATTGACACCAAGTTTAACCAAATACAAAAAAACGTCGATACTCGCAGTGATTGGGTCAAATGCCTGGTGGGAGCGGCACGAATTAAGCAAAAAATGAATGACTATACTTAACTACATGTGGTGTTATAACTTATAAGATTAAATTTTGGATTCATTTCTTGCCGCTCAACATTTTAACAAAGGAGTTAAGACAATTGTGGGCGCAAATTGACCCAAAGAGTCGGTGCGCCCTAAAACCCCAATAAACAAACAAACAAACAAGGAAAGACAATTTGCTGTAAGTGATGAGTGATGGACATTGGAGTGGTGGAAGGGGGAGGTGGAAGGGGAGGGGTAAGGGCGGGATTGGGGTAACCGTTTCTACTTATTAGTGCTTCCGCGAACCTCAAGCTCTAAGCATGCATATTTCAACAAACCCCATTCGCCAGCATACATGCCTCCGCAAACATCGAAGACAAGGACATTACTTCTTAAATTCTCCGCTACCTGAACGATAAAACGAACGAACGATTTTCCCACAGCACTAAGCGTCTGCACTTCCTCCCACCAACGCGGGTGAAAGTTTTTTTTTTCTTTAAAAAAATTGGAGGGGCAAAATGCCAAAATGCCACATTATTGGCCCTACTTGGCCGGGTCCTCGGCAGGTTGACCAGGTTCTCATGGCGTAAAATTGAATAGCATTAACTAGTAACCCGTGGTCCCTCCACTCGCGTTCTGGGCGTGGCAGAATTATATGCAAGGTGTAGCTCCGCCTCCACTCGCGTTCTGGGCGTGGCAGAATTATATGCAAGGTGTAGCTCCGCCTCCACTCACGTTCTGGGCGTGGCAGAATTCTATGAAAGGTTTATATCCGCCTCCACTCACGTTCTGGGCGTGGCAGAATTATATGCAAGGTGTAGCTCCGCCTCCACTCGCGTTCTGGGCGTGGCAGAATTATATGCAAGGTGTAGCTCCGCCTCCACTCACGTTCTGGGCGTGGCAGAATTCTATGTAAGGTGTATCTCCGCCTTCACTCACGTTCTGGGCGTGGCAGAACTCCAGCGCCCTCAGCAGCTGGAAGGTATAGCTCCTGACAGCATCCGGCTCCATCCCTCCTGATGCTCTGGCCTCCAGCAGGTCCAGCGCCGTGCTCTCCACGAACTCGAACACCAGGCAGAGGCGTCGCTTCCGTCTGAAGACTTCCAGCAGGTTCACCAGGTTCTCATGGCGTAGACGCTGTCGAGGGGGAAGGTCGCTGGTCAGGCGGTACAATAGACAAGGGCTCCGCCACAGGTTTAAAGTTGGGGGGACGTGGATTCATGAGCTCAACGAGATATAGGGCTGAGTAATGAGTATATGAAATATGGTGGGAACCGGGCTCTACGCCTGACCGGGCTCCTGCTACACGCCTTTTCCAGCACCGGGCCCCTGCCTCGATAGAGTCTTACCAAAACCGGGCCCCTATCAGGAACGGGCTCGTGCTATCAAGCATCTGCAAAGACCGGGCCCTCGTCACGACCGGGCCCCATATCACGCCTTTGCAAGCACCGGGCCCCTGCCTCGATCGGGACTGACTAAGACCGGGCCCCTACCCGGAACAGGCCTGTATCAAGAATTTTTCAGGATCGGGCCCTGTTGTGACCGGGCCTTCGTTTTGACCGGGCTCCATATCACGTCTTTGCCAGCACCTCGATCAGGCCTGATCAAGACCGGGCCCCTACCAGGAACGGGCCCGTGTAACCAGAACGTGCCCGTATCAAGAATTTGCAAGGACCGGGCCCTGTTGTGACGGGCCCTCGTCCTGACCGGGCCTCATATTACGCCCTTGCTAGCACCGGGCCCCTGTCTCGATCGGGCCTGACCAAGGACGGGCCCGTATAAATAATTTGCAAGGACCGGGCCCTGTTGTGACGGGGCCCTCGACCTGACCGGACCCCATATAACGCCTCAGCCAGCACCGGAGCCCTGCCTTGATCGGGCCCCTACCAGGAACGGGCCCCTACCAGTAACGGGCCCGTATAAAAAAATGCAAGGAGCGGGCCCTGTTGTGACCGGGCCATCGTCCTGACCGGGCCCCGTATCACGCCTTTGCCAGCACCGGGCCCCTGCCTCGATCGGACCTCACCGAGATCGGGCCCCTACTAGAAAGGGGCCCGTATCAATAATATGCAAGTACAGGCCCTGCTGTGACCGGGCCCTCGTCCTGACCGTGCCCCATATCACGCCTTTGCCAGCACCGGGCCCTTGCCTCGATCGGGCCTGACCAAGACTGGACCCCTACCAGAAACAGGGGCCTGCATCAAGAATATGCAAGGACCGGGCCCTCGTCCTGAGCGGGCCCCATATCACGTCTTTGCCAGCACCGGGCCCCTGCCTCGATCAGGCCTGGCCAAGACCGGGCCCCTGCCAGGTATGGGCCAGAATACGGGTCCTTTTGATGCGTGCCCCTCAAGAATTTCGGGGGGGGGGGGGGGGGGGGGGGGGGTCAGCTGACCCTTTTGAACCCCCTGCTCGCGCCACTGCCAACTTGCCTTGGGATACTCCCGCTACTTGCTGTGTCAGTGGTACCTGGAGACAGAGGCATCGCCCCCCCCCCCCCGGATCGCTCCGGCCGGAGTACGCTCCTCCCCAATTTCGCAGGATTTTAACATTAGCCCCATGGGGCTGTCCCCAAAAACCCGTGGCTGCCCCCCCCCCCACACACACACACTCAAAATTTTGTGGCGACGCCACTGCCTAGAGAGGTGACTTGTTGACTAAGTTAGCGTAGTTTCCGCTTCTAAAAAAGCTGAGCGACTTATACATACATGCGCATTACTGCTAAGTTGCAGTGACATAGCTGTTAATTAACCACAGTCCACAAAGGCACGCAGCCAGGATTTCGTCCAGGGGGGGGGGGGGGGGGGGGTGCAGCGCCGCGAAAGGGCCTCCTTCCCGAGCGTTGAAAGGGCTCCTTCCCAAGCGTTGAAAGGGCTCCTTCCAAAGCGTTGAAAGAGCGAAACAAAACGGATGAAAAGGCACGTTACAAGAATGGATAATGCAATATGGCAGACCTATGGCATGGACCATACCAACTTGTACGAGCTGGAGATAGTAAACTGAGGGGTCTGCCATTTCAACTTTGGAACCAGCGACACCAGTTTGGAATCAGCTATACCAACTTCGAATATTTTTTTTTTAGGCCCAAGTCCTGCAACCCTTAAAGAAATTGCGCCTCGGAACGGCGCGAAAATTTTAATCGTATGCCCTGGATATGCATTTTTCCTCTATGACCTCTAAAACAATTTATTTGCGTTTAAGAGTGCGGTAAAATAAGTGATAAAGCGAACTATTTTGCCCAATTATATAGGAAAGTAGTAACATATAAACAAAACATAAATGCGCTGCGAAACGGTGCGAATTGATAATTTTTCTTAACGCACATACAATTGAATGTGTATTGCGAATTGTTTTATTTTATTCCCTGGATAACTGTATTCTTACTGTTGAAGGTGCTTGAGGTGTGTTCTGTTTGAGGTGCTTGCAATTTGAGGGCAGTGTCATGTGCTTAAAGTTGGGGGGGGGGACAAAAGACACTCTGTCCCCCCAACTTTGAAGTTGGAGGGGACATGTCCCCCCCCCCCCCGTCCCCCCGGTGGCGGAGCCCACGACAATAGGGGTGGTTGAATAAAAAACATGTATTAGAACGTTAAATATGCAGTAGTCTGTACAATATGGGAGTCAATATACAGTACAAAAAAACATACAATAGTCCGTACAATATGGGAGTCAATGTACAGTAAAAAGAAAACACATACAATAGTCTGTACAATATGGCAGTCAATATACAGTATAAAGAAAACACATACAATAGTCTGTACAATATGGAAGTCAATGTACAGTAAAAAGAAAAACACATACAATAGTCTGTACAATATGGAAGTAAATGTACAGTAAAAAGGAAAAAACATACAATAGTCTGTACAATATGGAAGTCAATGTACAGTACAAAGAAAACACATACAATAGTCTGTACAATATGGGAGTCAATGTACAGTAAAAAGAAAAACACATACAATAGTCTGTACAATATGGAAGTCAATGTACAGTAAAAAGAAAACACATACAATAGTCTGTACAATATGGGAGTCAATGTACAGTACAAAGAAAACACATACAATAGTCTGTACAATATGGGAGTCAATGTACAGTAAAAAGAAAACACATACAATAGTCTGCACAATATGGAAGTCAATGTACAGTACAAAGAAAACATATACAATAATCTGTACAATATGGGAGTCAATGTACAGTACACAGAAAACACATACAATAGTCTGTACAATATGGAAGTCAATGTACAGTAAAAAGAAAACACATACAATAGTCCGTACAATATGAAAGTCAATGTACAGTACAAAGGAAAACACATACAATAGTCTGTACAATATGGAAGTCAATGTACAGTACAAAGAAAAACATATACAATAGTCTGTACAATATGGAAGTCAATGTACAGTACACAGAAAACATATACAATAGCCTGTACAATATGGAAGTCAATGTACAGTACAAAGAAAAACACATACAATAGTCCGTACAATATGGAAGTCAATGTACAGTAAAAAGGAAAACGCATACAATAGTCTGTTTCAATATGGGAGTCAATGTACAGTTCAAAGAAGAAACAACCTACAATAGTCTGTACAATATGGGAGTCAATGTACAGTACAAAGAAAAACACATACAATAGTCTGTACAATATGGAAGTCAATGTACAGTACACAGAAAACACATACAATAGTCTGTACAATATGGAAGTCAATGTACAGTACAAAGAAAAACACATACAATAGTCTGTACAATATGGGAGTCAATGTACAGTACAAAGAAAACACATACAATAGTATGTGCAATATGGAAGTCAATGTACAGTACAAAGAAAAACACATACAATAGTCTCTACAATATGGAAGTCAATGTACAGTATAAAGAAAAACACATACAATAGTCTGTACAATATGGAAGTCAATGTACAGTACAAAGGAAAACACATACAATAGTCTGTACAATATGGAAGTCAATGTACAGTACAAAGGAAAACACATACAATAGTCCGTACAATATGGAAGTCAATATACAGTACACAGAAAACACATACAATAGTCTGTTTCAATATGGAAGTCAATGTACAGTACAAAGAAAACACATACAATAGTCAATATGTACAATATGGAAGTCAATGTACAGTATAAAGAAAACACATACAATAGTCTGTACAATATGGGAGTCAATGTACAGTAAAAAGAAAACACATACAATAGTCTGTACAATATGAAAGTCAATGTACAGTATAAAGAAAAACACATACAATAGTCTGTACAATATGGGAGTCAATGTACAGTACAAAGAAAACACATACAATAGTCTGTGCAATATGGAAGTCAATGTACAGTACAAAGAAAACACATACAATAGTCTGTGCAATATGGAAGTCAATGTACAGTAAAAAGAAAACACATACAATAGTCTGTACAATATGGAAGTCAATGTACAGTACAAAGAAAAACACATACAATAGTCTGTACAATATGGAAGTCAATGTACAGTACAAAGAAAACACATACAATAGTCTGTACAATATGGAAGTCAATGTACAGTACAAATAAAACACATACAATAGTCTGTACAATATGGAAGTCAATGTACAGTATACAGAAAACACATACAATAGTCTGTACAATATGGGAGTCAATGTACAGAAACAAAGGAAAACACATACAATAGTCTGTACAATATGGGAGTCAATGTACAGTACAAAGAAAAACACATACAATAGTCTGTACAATATGGAAGTCAATGTACAGTACAAAGAAAACACATACAATAGTCTGTACAATATGGAAGTCAATGTACAGTACACAGAAAACACATACAATAGTCTGTACAATATGGAAGTCAATGTACAGTACAAAGAAAAACACATACAATAGTCTGTACAATATGGAAGTCAATGTACAGTTCAAAGAAAAACACATACAATAGTCTGTTTCAATATGGGAGTCAATGTACAGTTCAAAGAAGAAACAACCTACAATAGTCTGTACAATATGGAAGTCAATGTACACTACAAAGAAAACACATACAATAGTCTGTACAATATGGAAGTCAATGTACAGTACAAAGAAAACACATACAATAGTCTGTACAATATGGAAGTCAATGTATAGTACAAAGAAAACACCTACAATAGTCTGTACAATATGGAAGTCAATGTACAGTATAAAGAAAAACACATACAATAAATAGTCTGTACAATATGGGAGTCAATGTACAGTACAAAGAAAACACATACAATAGTCTGTACAAAGGGAAGTCAATGTACAGTAAAAAGAAAAACACATACAATAGTCTGTACAATATGGAAGTCAATGTATAGTATAAAGGAAAACACATACAATAGTCTGTACAATATGGAAGTCAATGTACAGTACAAAGAAAGCACATACAATAGTCTGTACAATATGAGAGTCAATGTACAGTACAAAGAAAACACATACAATAGTCTGTACAATATGGAAGTCAATGTACAGTACACAGAAAACACATACAATAGTCTGTACAATATGGAAGTCAATGTACAGTACACTGAAAACACATACAATAGTCTGTACAATATGGGAGTCAATGTACAGTAAAAAGGAAAACACATACAATAGTCTGTACAATATGGAAGTCAATGTACAGTTCAAAGAAAAACACATACAATAGTCTGTTTCAATATGGGAGTCAATGTACAGTTCAAAGAAGAAACAACCTACAATAGTCTGTACAATATGGAAGTCAATGTACAGTACAAAGAAAACACATACAATAGTCTGTACAATATGGGAGTCAATGTACAGTAAAAAGAAAACACCTACAATAGTCTCTACAATATGGGAGTCAATGTACAGTACAAAGGAAAACACATACAATAGTCTGTACAATATGGAAGTCAATGTACAGTACAAAGAAAAACACATACAATAGTCTCTACAATATGGAAGTCAATGTACAGTACACAAAAACACATACAATAGTCTGTACAATATGGAAGTCAATGTACAGTACAAATAAAACACATACAATAGTCTGTGCAATATGGGAGTCAATGTACAGTACAAAGAAAACACATACAATAGTCTGTACAATATGGAAGTCAATGTACAGTACAAATAAAACACATACAATAGTCTGTACAATATGGAAGTCAATGTACAGTACAAAGAAAACACATACAATAGTCTGTACAATGTGGAAGTCAATGTACAGTACAAAGAAAAACACATACAATGGTCTGTACAATATGGAAGTCAATGTACAGTACAAAGAAAAACACATACAATAGTCTGTACAATATGGAAGTCAATGTATAGTACAAAGAAAACACATACAATAGTCTGTACAATATGGAAGTCAATGTACAGTACAAAGAAAAACATACAATAGTCTGTGCAATATGGAAGTCAATGTACAGTACAAAGAAAAACACATACAATAGTCTGTACAATATGGAAGTCAATGTACAGTACAAAGAAAACACATACAATAGTCTGTACAATATGGAAGTCAATGTATAGTACAAAGAAAACACATACAATAGTCTGTACAATATGGAAGTCCATGTACAGTACAAAGAAAAACATACAATAGTCTGTACAATATGGAAGTCAATGTACAGTACAAAGAAGAACACATACAATAGTCTGTGCAATATGGAAGTCAATGTACAGTACAAAGAAAACATATACAATAGTCTGTACAATATGGAAGTCAATGTACAGTACAAAAAAAAACACATACAATAGTCTGTACAATATGGAAGTTAATGTACAGTACACAGAAAACACATACAATAGTCTGTACAATATGGAAGTCAATGTACAGTACATAGAAAACACATACAATAGTCTGTACAATATGGAAGTCAATGTACAGTACAAAGAAAAACACATACAATAGTCCGTACAATATGGGAGTCAATGTACAGTACAAAGAAAAACACATACAATAGTCCGTACAATATGGAAGTCAATGTACAGTACAAAGAAAAACACATACAATAGTCTGTACAATATGGAAGTCAATGTACAGTACACAGAAAACACATACAATAGTCTGTACAATATGGGAGTCAATGTACAGTACAAAGAAAAACATACAATAGTCTGTACAATATGGAAGTCAATGTACAGTACAAAGAAAAACACATACAATAGTCTGTACAATATGGAAGTCAATGTACAGTACAAAGCAGACATATACAATAGTCTGTACAATATGGAAGTCAATGTACAGTACACAGAAAAACACATACAATAGTCTGTACAATATGGAAGTCAATGTACAGTACAAAGAAAACATATACAATAGTCTGTACAATATGGAAGTCAATGTACAGTACAAAGAAAACATATACAATAGTCTGTACAATATGGAAGTCAATGTACAGTACAAAGAAAAACACATACAATAGTCTGTACAATATGGAAGTCAATGTACAGTACAAAGAAAACATATACAATAGTCTGCACAACATGGAAGTCAATGTACAGTACAAAGAAAACACATACAATAGTCCGTACAATATGGAAGTCAATGTACAGTACAAAGAAAACACATACAATAGTCTGTAAAATATGGAAGTCAATGTACAGTAAAAAGAAAACACATACAATAGTCTGTGCAATATGGAAGTCAATGTACTGTACAAAGAAATACACATACAATAGTCTGTACAATATGAAAGTCAATGTACAGTTCAAAGAAAACACATACAATAGTCTGTACAATATAGAAGTCAATGTACAGTAAAAAGAAAACACATACAATAGTCTGTGCAATATGGAAGTCAATGTACTGTACAAAGAAAAACACATACAATAGTCTGTACAATATGAAAGTCAATGTACAGTTCAAAGAAAACACATACAATAGTCTGTACAATATGGAAGTCAATGTACAGTACAAAGAAAAACAAACATACAATAGTCTGTACAATATGGGAGTCAATGTACAGTATAAAGAAAACACATACAATAGTCTGCACAACATGGAAGTCAATGTACAGTACAAAGAAAACACATACAATAGTCCGTACAATATGGAAGTCAATGTACAGTACAAAGAAAACACATACAATAGTCTGTAAAATATGGAAGTCAATGTACAGTATAAAGAAAACACATACAATAGTCTGTACAATATGGAAGTCAATGTACAGTACAAAGAAAACATATACAATAGTCTGTACAATATGGAAGTCAATGTACAGTACAAAGAAAACACATACAATAGTCTGTACAATATAGAAGTCAATGTACAGTAAAAAGAAAACACATACAATAGTCTGTGCAATATGGAAGTCAATGTACTGTACAAAGAAAAACACATACAATAGTCTGTACAATATGAAAGTCAATGTACAGTTCAAAGAAAACACATACAATAGTCTGTACAATATGGAAGTCAATGTACAGTACAAAGAAAAACAAACATACACTATAGTACAATATGGGAGTCTGTACAATATGGGAGTCAATGTACAGTATAAAGAAAACACATACAATAGTCTGTGCAATATGGAAGTCAATGTACAGTACAAAGAAAAACATACAATAGTCTGTACAATATGGAAGTCAATGTACAGTACAAAGAAAACACATACAATAGTCTGTACAATATGGGAGTCAATGTACAGTATAAAGAAAACACATACAATAGTCTGTGCAATAGATTGCAGCGATAAGCCAAGGAGGGGGTCAATGAAGATGGATAATTGTCATATTGTTGTTTTGTTACGCCGGCCGTTTTTGGGGCATCTGTAGAAAACCAGATATAAAATGCGCTCACGCATCACACCCACAGACACCACATTTCTCAGCGAGCCCCGTAACCAATCCTAACCATCACCCAATCCACGGAACACATCACAACAGAGCACGGGACACGCTGTTTAATTAGACGCTGCTTCTCGTGAGAGGTCGTTGACCCGACCACTGGTCGTCACGCGAAGTCAGCCGTTGTGGCGTCAGCTGTTGTGGCGTCAGCTGATTGTGTGGAGAACGTCAGATAACGCACCATCGGGGAGGCTGTTGTGATCGGATTGGTGGATCCGACGCGATAATAACACGGTGTAAGTCAGGCTAATATGGAACACTGTGTTTTATTGGCTAGATCAAAGGCGGGCAGGCATGTCCCAGGTTATTTTTCAAAAGCTGGAGAAGTGTTGAAGCTGTGTAAAAGCCTGTAAGCGATTTTGCGTGCAAGTGAATAGTTATACGCTAATTAAATATGTGTCTTTTCATTGAAACGGTCTACTTTAATTTAGGTACAGCAATTGATGAACATCGACTTGTAGTTACACGTTTTTCCCCGATTTATCAATTTGGCCACCAAACTTCCATCTGTTTTGCGTTTCGCACGCTTCGTGGCAACAACCTTACGATGGCGTTTGATCACACCATACTGTAAGAACGCCAAGGGGGCGTCTAATCAGCTGCTAGCGTGCGTGTGAGGCGAGTCTATTTATAACCACACACTGCCACTGTAGCTGCCAGAACCACACGCCAACATACAATCCGGTGCCGGGTCCAGACGTGAAAAATACATGCTACTGAGACTAGGACAAGTGGCAATATAATTTCAAACGGAAGCAGCGTCCGTGAATTGTAGTAGCAAATTCATACTGATGTTTCATTAAAATGTACGACGGATACAAATCAACTAGATTTTACGTGTATGATTTCCAAATTAATGAAGCGATAGTAACCAATGACGTCATAAACGTAGTGCGATCACTCGTGCATGCAAACTGCGCCGCGCAGCTGGACGTCAAAGCCAGTGCCATGAAGATAAATTAATGTAGTGGTACGCTGGTTATTCCCGCACTGTTCCTCTGAATCGATGCAAATAAGCGAAACGCGCTCGTGCTTCAAACCCTGTTGGATTTTTTGTTTGTCAGACAGTTCAATATTACAAATTACGAGTGAATTTGAAAGTTTATGGTAAGACTTAATCCTGTGAACAAAATTGAAATATACAAATGTGACCTTTTGTACGTATTTAAGCACACGGTAGCTGCTTCAGTACCGCTGATGCGGAAATCTGTAACAACCCTTCACACTTCCACCTAGACCATGCCGCCATTCCACGTTATTTTTACCGCGTTGCTTTGTGTTTAGAGGAAGTCAGTTTGTACAGCGTAATTAGTTTGTGTTATCCTATGTCGAATCAGCAAATGACTTCCGTCACGCTACTCGTCTTCAGATCTCGTGTTCCTGTAGAAAATAATAGCAAAGTAGAAAAAGTAGAGAAGTAGACAAAATATTAAGTTGTATCATCTGTAGATTGTCCAGGACAACTCTTGAAATGCTGCGTGGTTAACCCTATTCCCTGCGGGGGCAGCAGATTCTGCCCCCGGTAGGTTTTCACTTGCCGCTTCTAAACCGTTAGGCCTAGCGTCTTGAAACTTTGTGACTTTTCCTAACTTTGAATGGTGCGTGTTGTCTCACAATTTTGAAGAAAAAAAATCGGTCCAGCGGAGGCGGTGCCAGGCTCCTGTTTTGGGGAGGGTGTTACGAATGCGGCTGTGCGGCGTAGTTTGCGCTGCAATAAATGCGTCAGAAACATTTTCAATGCAATATGCATCATACATACTGGGATTATTCATGTTTGTTGGCAGAGGCGCACTCAGGTACAAAAAATGGGAGGCGATACCATACCTCAAATTAGGTCCAACTTCAAATTAGTAAGATGATAAAAGCGTTACTCGCATGGTGCCTCTACGTTATTTTCCTGGATCCACCTATTCGCAATATATTAAATTTAACTAATTACAGCAAGTAATGCCCACATGTGACGTTCATGTCGTCCTAAACAATGACGAACAGCACAAATTTGTTATCAGAAAATGCCCCCATTTTACATCCCCTGAATACACCTATGATTTTTGATTTTGGTATTTATCTTTTGGTATACTGAAGACCAGTACATTTGAAGCTCACAAACATTTGGGGCATGCAAATCGGCCAAACCACATGGCCCCAATGACCTTTCAAAAAAACACCCAAAATGTACAAAGTTTTTGCCCACTGACCCCCCATTTTTTAACAAAAAATACATTTCGGACCCCTAAAAGAAAGATATTGTCATGACGAATCGAAAAGCGTTTTCCCCATCGAAATCGACAGAGCGGTTCTCGAGATCTTGGGGGGGGGGGGGGAAGGGGCAGAATCTGACCCCCGCAGGTTAACGTAATTTTGGCCGCCCGCAGGGAATAGGGTTCAGGTTTCCGCCAATTTATCAAAGATGTAACTCGTCGACATTTATACCACTCATTCGGGTCTATTTAGAAGACGTCTATGACGTTTAATACGGCTAAATAAACGAGTCCCTTATTTCCTGACGTGCCATTTCAAAGTTCATATCGCAAAGATTACACTGCATCAGGGTAAATGAGAGTAAGGTGTGTGTTTACGCTCTACGGGCACTCTCGTGTGTGTATTTATCGCAAAGATTGCAGCTGCATCAGGGTAAATGAGAGTAAAGTGTTTGTTTACGCTCTACGGGCACTCTCGTGTGTGTATTTATCGCAAAGATTGCAGCTGCATCAGGGTAAATGAGAGTAAAGTGTTTGTTTACGCTCTACGGGCACTCTCGTGTGTGTATTTATCGCAAAGATTGCAGCTGCACCAGGGTAAATGAGAGTAAGGTGTGTGTTTACGCTCTACGGGCACTCTCGTGTGTGTATTTATCGCAAAGATTGCAGCTGCACCAGGATAAATGAGAGTAAGGTGTGTGTTTACGCTCTACGGGCACTCTCGTGTGTGTATTTATCGCAAAGATTGCAGCTGCACCAGGGTAAATGAGAGTAAAGTGTTTGTTTACGCTCTACGGGCACTCTCGTGTGTGTATTTATCGCAAAGATTGCAGCTGCACCAGGGTAAATGAGAGTAAGGTGTGTGTTTACGCTCCACGGGCACTCTCGTGTGTGTATTTATCGCAAAGATTGCAGCTGCATCAGGGTAAATGAGAGTAAAGTGTTTGTTTACGCTCTACGGGCACTCTCGTGTGTTTATTTATCGCAAAGATTGCAGCTGCACCAGGGTAAATGAGAGTAAAGTGTTTGTTTACGCTCTACGGGCACTCTCGTGTGTGTATTGCAGCGAAAAGGACACGACAGTAACCCGCGAGTTACTGGGGGGGGCTATTTTTTGCCCCCCCCCCTCCCGTTATTTTGCAACCACTCTTACACAAACACCGGTATCGTCACCAAACTTGCAGTACCTTCTCTCACATCAATTCTACACATGTTAGCAAAAGGAAAAATATGAGGTTATGATAGGTCAACCGGGAATGACGTCAGAGTGACGTCATTTTCTTCGGTTTTGGTTGCAAAATAATGGTTTGCGGAAAACGCTGTCAAAGGTACGATGTTTAAGATAAACTCAATTGTCTTAACTCAAATTACTGACAATAGACTGAGCTATCAAACTGCTATCTCGGACTTTTGAGGGTTTTTGAAATTCAAAATTTTGAGAAATCCAAATACATTTTTTTTGTTCTTACAAAATTTTCAAGAAAAAATCAGAATTATCCCAAAACCGGAATATATGTGATCGAGACATGTGCGGTGAATATGTGTACCAAATTTGAAGTCGATATCTTCAAAAATGACTGAGTTATGACCTTTAAATAACAAAAATCGACCACCTCTCACGGCATTACTATGCATAAAAAACGCATTTCCATTTTTGCTTTTTACTTCTATTTATATGGAACAAACAATGTTTTAAGGTCATGTTACGCGTTATAGACGATAAACAAACCCATAAACATGTGTTACACCTAATGACCGTAATCTGCAGTTTGACCTCGTGACCTCGGATGACCTTGAACTGACCCAAGGTCATAAACAGCTTAGATAGGTACTTAGAAGTGTCAGACACACGAATCATACCGATTTATCGACAGCTTATGCGTTTAATATCGCAATTTTGCGCGACAATTCCATCCATCGAGACCTTTTGACACGGTCAAACATTTTGTACTTGACCTGACCTGTGACGTCATCGGTGACCCCGAGGTCAACAATATTATGTTTCCCTCGACAAATTTCTCGGGGCTATCGAATGCCGTTTGAATTTTTACATTCGGTCCGGTAGTTCCGGAGATCCGAGGGGGGGGGGGGGGGCAAAAAATAGCCCCCCCCCAGTAAGTCGTGTTATGAAATATACCCCAGTAACTCGCGGGTTAACGGACCAGGAGGCTGGAATAATAGCAAGGAGAAAGCCGGATCATTCACTGACAGCGTAGGCTGTTGTCATGTCTTATCTGCTTCTGCATTTATAGATATTCTTTCTTCCAGCTGATTATATTGGATGGCTGTGATGAACATCATTATGATTGTGTCTTTAAGAGTTATATTTAAATAGCCCGTGCACAAGCTTTTTAAATATAGCTTCCAGCTGATTATTTCACTGGTAGCTTTAAATAGCTGACTTTGGCTGCCTGCATCTTTGTCTGCTATTTTTTTGTGTCTGCAATTTTGACAAAAAACGTGACAAAGCGTCCTCTTTGTCGCGTTATTTCGCAGTTGTCAATATTTGTGGTTGTGTACACATGTACCGCCGTCCCAATCTCTGCCACTAGTTGAATGGTCACTGGCCACTACAGTATAACGCATACCGAAAGTTACATCACATATCCAATCTTTCCACTGGGTAAATGCCACACAACACGCCACACTGTGTTCGGAAATAAATGGTGATTGAGGTACGGCATGTGTACGGGAAGAGCAATTACTCGTTCTAGGTCACGAGCAAGGCATTGATTCTGCCTCGCGGGCAGAGCAACTACTCATTCTATAAGTCACTATAGGTCACGAGCAAGGCATTGATTCTGCCTCGCATGAACTGGTATTTACTGTGCACGACCGAACCCACTTAGTCGAAGTCAAAGAGAACGAAGACTGTCTGGTGGCGAGCAATTGATCTTTGTGGTGCTGAAGAAGCATCGCCATTGCCTTCAGAGTCGCTATTAGAAGCTTTAGGAATTATATTGCGTGGCGCAGAAACTCGTTGCCAGTCAAGTTATGCACGACTTCATGAGTTCACTATAGACGGTCTGTGGGTGAGACACATTGTGCCGAAGCTAAAGCTGTTCACATAGGGTCTGTTCCAGTGGCGCCTCTAACCTCCTCTAACCTCCTCTAACCTCCTCTAACCTCCTCTAACCTCCTCTAACCTCCTCTAACCTCCTCTAACCTCCTCTAACCTCCTCTAACCTCCTCTAACCTCCTCTAACCTCCTCTAACCTCCTCTAACCTCATCCAAGTCCCTCCGGTCGTTCCCGTGGCTGCTCAAAGTTGCTCCAAGCTCATCCAACTGCATCCGAAACCTCCTCTAAACTCATCCAACTTGCTCCCGAAATCGAGGTGGGGACAACCGGAGGAGATCGGAGAAGGACATTTATGTCGCGGCTGACACATTTGTTAATGGCAACAGATACCCAACCATGGATGCAAACAGCTGATACTTCCTCTAAACGCCTCCGATCGTTCCCGTGGCGGCTCCCACACGGCTGATCTGGTCTGCTCCAAGTTGCTCTAAACTCCTCCCGGGATGCGCCACTGGAACAGACCCATTGCTGCTGTTTGCTGCAAGGTACGTTCATAGTTCGTGGTTTCTGTTCTCAGCGCTTATGATGTTTCCTTTGCCTAATGACCCTGCAATGAAGCCTGGTGACGTCAGTGGAATGTTTGGATCCTAAGGCCTGTTCGGCATCTAATAATATTATTGGCTTAAGTGACGTCACACCTTCGGTGACGTCATGACACTTTTGAAGACGTCATAGATAGGCCGAATATTCTTAGGACAATTGCATTTGCAATGAAGAAATGGCCTATAAAAAAATGCAGCAGCCTTTCTATAAGAATTTTGATTTCTGTTTTCTTTATGGTAGCTATCTTGTAATCCCGTTGTGACGCCTGACATACGTGCCTTTGAATTGTTTATGATAATGTATTTATATATTGTGATCGGGATGGAAGGTAAGCGAAAAGAGATTCCTCAATTGTTTGATTTAATCAACAATGCTTTTCATGGAAGACCAAGAAAGTAGCGATGATGACGTTGTCATGAATCACGTCAACGTATACGACAACCTAAGACCGTGATCATCAGCCGATGAGGTGAGTTGCTTCATCTTCATCTTCTCAAAATCCACCAGTTTCCGCGATATGTGCCCGCTTATTTTGCCGCCGGCGCCAATATCGTCGAAATTGTATTTCGAAATCGGGCACATCCAGAAATTTATGGCTTAGACATTCTGAGGAGCATGACGGGAGATGACGTCATAGTTTCTGACGTCATTCGCTAGTTAGCCTCCGCCCAGGCTCAGTGCGCCTTACTGCGCATGATCATTTGAATATCTGGCAGTAACGCTGGACACACGTCTATCGTTCATCCCACATTTCAATGATTTAGTGCAGAGATGCACGCGACGCATAAATATAATGAAATATTTAACTGGTCGAGAGTGGGGCGCAGACCGCTCCACTCTCCTCCAACTGTATACTTTCCTGATTCGCCCAATCCTGGACTATAATGCATTCTTATTTGATGATATATGTTCCAAACAAACTAAAAAAATGAAAACTGTCCAGAACGCCGCCTTGCGAATCGTGACCGGAGCCTTTCGAACCATTAACACCACACACCTACACATCGACACAGGCATTCCCACACTCTGCCGCCGACGCAAATACATGCTACTACGCTTCTACGCCAGAGCAAGTTCTCACCCCATACGCCCAATATTTCAGATTTTAAATCAGCCCGTACCCACTAGACGACAAACACTACTTAAAAAACGACAACCTCTGATCAGTCACAGAATCACACAAACACTCACACTATTCACAATCCCACACATCAACACCATGCCAACACCACCACTCACACCTCACTGGCTCGACACAACACCAGACACACACCGCCTCTCCAAACATAACAAAAACACAGTCACGGCGGCAGAGACACACACACTCTTCCACGAATACAAAGCACAACACAGAACTTACACATTCATATACACTGACGGCTCACGGGACGACGGCCGAGCCGGCAGAGCCTACACGATGAATATAAATAATAATAACATCCGCCTCCCTGACATAAATAGCGTATATACAGCAGAGCTCTCAGCAATATTCCTAGCCTTAATATATATGAGATCTGAAAAACTTAAAGAAGTAGTTATATGCACAGATTCGTCCGCCTCGCTCTCTGCCATTTCCTCGATTCGCAACTGCAGAAACTTCAAAATTCGAAATTCGACAACTTCAAATTAATCTTCAAAATTCGACAGCTTATCAAATATCTACATAGCAAACAAATCACAATTAAATTCCTCTGGACCCCGGGACACGCTGGTATCCCGGGAAACGAGGAAGCAGACAGACTCGCGAAACTAAGTTTAGAATATCCTCCAGAAAACCATCTTCCAAGCCCTCTATCAGACGTCCTAAATTACATACATCAACAATTTATAATATTGCGCCAGCGCGAGTGGGACGCCGCTCCGCATTTTCGCCTACACCCAATTTAACCAAAAGTAAAACATTTCAAATCTAGCCACCAGAATTGCAGAGAAAAAGAGATTGTCTTAGCGCGCCTCCGCCTCGGTCACAGAAAATTACACATTATTACATTCTCGACAAGCTTCCGCCTCCAAATTGCCAACACTGCCCGTGTTACCCGCGGTACACAATCAGCATTTTCTTCTCAACTGTCCGGTCCATAATAGCAATCGTCAGCAAATTATCAACTACACACGGCACAACGGTATGGCATTGAACCTTCAAACGCTGTTAGGTGACGACCATCAGGAATTAATTAGCCTCCTTTCCGATTTTCTCTACAAAACACGCTTAGTTAATCAAATATAACAGTTTGTTTTTGTCTAGCGCTATGTTGGCTCTATGCGCAGGTTTTTCCCCTTTTGCGATAGACGCTGTTTTTTTATTATTATTTAGGACTTTTCTCCCAGCTAAATACATCCCACAACAAGGTTTCGCCGGGGTGCCGGAGCCAGGGAGACTGGCAACAGTCTCCCGTGGCTGCAATGATGGCACCCCGGCTCCGTCAACACTAACACCTTTTCACAAGTGTATGTCCAAGTGTATGCATGTCTGTATGTATGTATGGAATACAATATGTATGTATGTGTGTCTCGTGTTTTACTTAATTTTGACTTTGAACGAAATACTTAACGTAAGATAGACATTTGCTTTGACTTTGAACAATTCACTTAACGTAAAATATATACCCTATTCCTTTGCTTGCTCCGGGTTCACATACAACGGTTAACGTAATTCTTTGCCTGGCAAATTGCCAGAAGTAATTCTCCCCCCCCCCCGGAACATGGTTTTAGGCCGGTCCGGGAAAACTAAAACAGGCCTCAGGAAGCTAATAGCTCCGTTATTTGTCTGTTGGACCAATGCATGTGCACACAGTTTATGTATTATATCGTGGCATGTTTGCAATACACGATGCATAAAGGGAGGTATGTAATGAGCTCTGATGTTTGTGGAATGCTTGAGCCCTGCAGCCTAATAGCTCAATAGTCCAGCCTATAGCTATATGCCGCCGCGGGTGGGGAGGAGAACCACTCCCCTCCGGGGCGGGGAACCGAATGACTTGCGCCAGTAGCCAGACTCGAACCCGGAACCCTTGGATTCCGAGTCCGACGCTCTACCAACTGAGTTTTCGTCTTGAGAAGGAATGTATGCACACTAAATATCCTTACATCGTGTTTAAAGCCGAGCAATTCACAAATACTGTGCGATTTCTGAAAGTGATAACAACAAGTCAACAGCCAACAACAATTGCATGAGAACAACAACGACAGCGACGACAGCACAGAAAACAACAAAGCATCGAGCAGAAGAACAGCTTACCTTGAGCATGCGCACCTCCCTCATGGCGATCTTCTTCACTTGGGCATCCTCGTCTCCCTCCATAAACTTCTTGATGGCGACGATCTGACCCGACTCTTTATGGCGGCACTTAATGACCACCCCGTAGGATCCCTCCCCGACAATTCCCAGACTCTCGTACTTGTCCATCTTGGCGACTTTGTGACGTCACAGTGACGTAGGTAGATGCTCGCTGGGCCACAGGAGACAGGTAGGCGCGGAGGGGCAAGGAGGGAGGAGAGAGGGAGGCTGTTCGATTATTCGTTAGTGGTGGGTCGTTTCGGCGGGCCTTGATTGTGGG
>JAXIVJ010007587.1:37500-42500 GCA_036785665.1 Chirona hameri
AGGCACGCGTCTGTTCTAAGTAGTGCATGATGGGGAGAGCCTGAATGGCTGCTGTTAAGGCATGGTTTCCTGGGTGTGGCCCAGTTAAGTGGCGTTTTGGTTACAGATTGGGTGTTTGTTGGGTAAGTGATGAGTGTTTTGTGAAAGCAACCCAGTTGTCGTATATTTCTATGTGACCGATGATCTCGTAAACAAATGCTATGTGTTTATGGATTACTGATGAACATAAATAAATATGTAGGTAATGTATATTTATGTCGAGTCAATGAATGCAATATCATAAAATATCAATGAAACTTGTGGGTGTGATCTGGATACGCACGAAGTTATTTCCTGAATATTTTTTTTCCTGAAATTATTTCCGAAATTATTTTCTTTTCATTTATTGATCTAAAACATGATAATCTTGTGTGTACCTATTTCTTTGAGAGACACCTTATATTTATATCGTTTATTTGAAAATAGTGGGACCAAACGAATATTCGGTAACGGTGGGGCTGGCGTCACCGTCGCGGCCGGGCAATAAAATAAAGGTTAAGTGTTATTATCACCGTTGTTGGTCTAGAGTCATAGGGAAGCTTTATGACGTCACCAGATCTGGGTATAAGCGAATCTTAGGCCGCCCCGATTTAATAGCTACGAGCGGTAGGCCGAACCGATCGGAATTAATGAAACTAACCTAATCTAACCTAACCTAACCCCGCCATTAAGTCCGATTGGGTCGACCTACAGCTCGTAGCCATTAATTTCGATCGGGACGAAACCTACCGCTCGTAGCCATTAAGTCCGATCGGGTCGGCCTAAGATTCGCTCGTAGCCATTAAGTCTGATCGGGTCGGCCTAAGAATAGCTCGTAGCCATTAAGTCCGATCGGGTTGGCCTAAGATTCGTTCAAAGCCAGAATCTGGTGACGCCATAAAGCTTCCCTATGACTCCAGACCAACAACGGTGATAGTAAGCTTGAACCTTGATTGTACTGCCCGGCCGCGACGGTGACGCCAGCCCCACCGTTACCGAATATTCTTGATCATATTGGTGGTAGTACTCACACGAATCGTTGCTGATGTGCCCTTCACAGTGATCGTCAGTTGAAACAAATGATTTGTAGCGTACTTGGTAACACACGGAGCGAGAAGATAAACCTTCCCACAAGCACTTCACGGACGAAATTATATTGTAAACACACATTAACACCCCTTCTCTACCATTCGAAAATCAAACACAGACACATGGCGCGCCAATGCGCCATATTTGAACATGCGCTTTGCTTTCGAAGTATTTACAGCACCTTCCAAAATAATTAGGAGCCTCCGTTAAGAAATCTCACACTCAGAGTGTTCGATTTTTTTTTCTTCTGCATCAGTTGTGCCTTCGGCCTCCGTAAAAAATGGTACGGACATTCCGTACTGTCCGTATAGGTGGTTGCGCCCCTGATATTACGCCTCCTGGAGGTACGTTTTGCATTTGCTGGAGTAAAAGCATTCTGATTCGGATTGCTTTGACTGACATAAGCATATTCATAAGTTGTATAACATAAGCATGTTCATGTTCCCCTGCTCATCCCTTAAGATCGCTTCTGGTACACCTTCACTGAATGAGTGTTGTAAAGGAAGACATTTGTCAAGAGTTTGGTGGTTTGGGCGTCATAACTGGTCGTGGTAGAAGTGATAATGTGGCCGGTCATGGAGGCATGATTATGTATTTGTCAGCCAACGTAGCAGCTAACCTCCTTTTATCGACATGTATGTTGTGCGCTTTGTACCGAACACTTATTTTCTTTTGTTAGGTAACTAATAAACGATAACAAACCGTCGTTACCTGTTATTAGGTTATGTGGTTTTATTTAACCTTTCCGGGTAATATGTTATTTTTGTATGGTAATTTTAATTTACAAGATTTTTTATATTCTTAGAGCCATTTTCCTTATCGACTCCCTCGTTACCCTAGATGTGAGATGATAATCATTTCATCACTTTATTAAAATAATTTACTTGTTTTATAAGAAGTGGAGGTTCCTCCTGTTGTAACAGCAAAACATAATGCCCATTTAAGATTATAAAACATAATGCTCATTTCGTTGAAGTAAAGACGATTTAAGCAAGTCACATTTGTATCTCACATCCCTCTGCCTAGACTGCAAACCTTGAAACCTATTGGAATGTTGCCAAACCGAGACAGAGGACCGACTGTGTATTCTGCCGGTATGAAAGACACTCGTTTTCAGAATCAACATAAAAAGGCAGCGTTTTGTTCACGAAGATGAAATAAGTGAAATGTGTCTACTCAACGAACTGGATGCAGCAAGACGGCGGTAGGTAGGTATCATGACAACACATGACCTGCATTTGCCTTCCATGACGAAATTATGTTTATTATGGAAAAAGTGCATACTTGCAATATATGAGTCCCTATGAGCAGTGGCGGCGAAGGTATTTTCGGATGGGGGCAAAGAAACTCAGGGGCCACCTCGGCCAACCCCTCCCAAAAAAGCAAGGCGCGAAATGGTAGCTCCTCGGATTTAGGCCACTATATTTTGCAGGGCCTCTAAATGGTCGCGGAAAAACGTCGGACAGGCCTATGTTGTAGTCTCAGGCCTACCGAGGCCCCCTCTCAGGCTTACCGAGGCCCCCACTCAGGCCTACCGAGGGTCCCACCGTCAGCCGTCAGAAGAGAAGTTGTTGACAGGGGGGGGGGGGGGGGGGGTAGAGCGCGTCGTTAACCCACGCCCCGATGGGGTATCAGCCGAACACGCCCCGCTGGGGGGGGGGGGGGCATATTCTGCCCCCTCGTTATCTTCCGAACCAATAACCGTAGCGGGTCGCGCAAGGCGGCAATGGACAGATCTCAATGAGACGCATCTAAAACATACGCGAATTGTTCCAAAAAACGGTCACATGTTAGGGCACGGTCAAGTCAAATGTCAAAATTGAGATATTTGGGTTGATGGGACATACTTTCCATTTAAAGCTCATATTGCGATATAATGGCACAAAGTGCTCTCAGAGGTATAATACATCTCCCGCATAACCGAAATTGAGATTGTTATCAAAGGTCAAGGTCAAGGCCAGGTCACAAAAGGTCACTATTGGCAAGATCGGTCTACGAAAGCCATGCGACACATGTTGTATGGGTTATTTTACACGTATAATTCGATAGTAGCAGTATTTTTTACAACCTGACACCATATAAGGTCAAAGTCAGGTCACATTAGGTCAAGATTTGAAATTGATAAATCTCAATAGAAAAGTCATGATGTGTCTAGACCAGTTTTGTCTCATAAATACAGTGGTGGCATTACTTTGTCTGCATTTGGCCAGACTAGCCATAAAACGCAATTAAAAATGACGTCATGAGTTACTCATACTTAGGGAGCCATAAGTCAGTACAAAATAAAGATATTGCTTTGAAATTTGGTGTCGGTATCGTTCATACTCGCCTTTTCAATTTTGTTTTGGGAACTCAAACTTTCGAAAATCCGAGATAGTCATTTTTAAGAGAATGTCATTGTCTTTCTTTCCAATTTGTATTTGTAATTTGCTTCAAAACTCAATTTTCGACTGTTTTTCAAACATTTATCGTTTTTCCACCCAAATGGCATGACATGACGTCACTAAAACGTCATTACCTCCCAAACTACCACACTTATTCCAATGCAATTTTTAGAGAAGACTTGGAATTGATGCAGCATAAGGTACTGCGAGTTTCACGCTGATATCTATCACAGTTTTTTAAAGTTATTGAGCAAATCCGGGAGGGGGGGGGGGCAGATTCTGCCCCACTGGGGGGCGGGTTAATCCGTCAGCTACTGTACGTCCGACCGTTTTTGGGAGGAATTATGGCTTCAGGACCTTAGGGGGGGGGGGCATGGCTCCTTGCCTCCCCCTGGATCCTCCCTGTGCATTATAACATTTGTCTTCGTCACGCCGCTCAGTCCCAGTACTCTTATCACCATCGAGGATTAGTATTGCATTATTTTATTTATACCATACACGCTGAGGCGCACCCGTGGATCAGTGTGTCTTTCCACCTTGCATGATCCTTCCTTACTAACCTAGTTAACGATCCACATTACCCACACAACCCGTCACACTTAACCAATAACTACACGGTTCTTGCTCTGATAGCCAATAACTACACGCTTCCTGTTCTACCACCAATTATGCAACGCCTAAACCCACCCACCGTATCTTTCACCGCGTATTTTACTGCGCCCTCATCACATGACCTGGCGATGTGTGAACGTGCTGTTGCTCTGAATACGACCTCGTTGCGCAGAAACCCAGCGGAACGGGTCCGCAATTATAGGAGTGGTGTGCGGAGACTTCAGTGTGGTTGGGAGCTGCGTGGAGTACTGATCTGTCTGGAAGTTCAGGCCAGGGAAGTTAGTCGCAGAGTTGAGTGAGACTGTGAGTTGGAGTTTGGGCTTGAGTTGGATATTGGTTGTGCGCTGCCTTTCATTAAAAGCTGTGTTGAGAACTAGTGGTTGACAAGATTGCTGGCGAGGGTTTGGAAACAGGAAGCGGCTAGAGTCGGCTGCACCGTCTTGGACGATTCACTGCTTGCCACTGCAGCGAGGAGCACTCACCTGGTCAGTTTGTCAGATCGTCTCAACTTCGGGATACTTCGGGATACTGCGGGATACTTCAGGATACTTCGGAACTTCGGGGTACTCTACATCGGGCAGCGCCGACGCCAAAGATCTACAAACCAGCGACCCAAGATCGGCGCCGGCCTGCTTCTCTGTTGGTGATGTATCTGCCAAACACTGGATAGTGATACCCATCAGACTCTCGAAACTCCGGACAGTGTTACGAACCAGAACAGGAGAACATCATGCCGGTCCTGCGAAAGACCGCTGTTTCTCTACTTCTTCTTCTCTTCGGCCACCTCTCTTTGCGGCGGACAGGCGGTTTCTCGGCGGTAGCAATCAGCGAGTTTTCGCCAGTTGAGCCTCTCCAGTCTCTAGAGCTAACGAGAAACTACGAAAAACTACGAGAAAT
>JAXIVJ010007587.1:47500-59985 GCA_036785665.1 Chirona hameri
TCGCGCCAAACTATGACGCAGCTCTGTGACGGCGTGACGTCAGCAACAGCTGACGAGCGCTCGTGCCGACGGAGGTACCCAGAATGCAGCATCTGAGCAGATCTCGCGAGACGCCGGGCTGAGGCCGGAATTCGAAGAAGAGTGTCGCGTATTTAATTCTGCAATGTTGCTATTCTGAGGGTATTAAAATAGCTAAAGCTGTTTAAAATAACAACCGATAGATTTAAGCGTGGCAATACTACTCTGTGACTGTGTGACTCTGGCATTTTATAGGTCTATTTACAGACCATGTTGGTTCTGAGTGGACCGATCATGTATTTCATATATTTCTTGTTTCAGTCGTATATTAACTTATCGTCTGATTTATGGCTTTGCGAATGACTGAATGGACACTAAACTCATGTCTAAAGCGCGTCTCAACTCTAAGTAGTTAATTTCCAATGTGGAATGGCCTCCTAGGTCTCCAGCGTGAATGAGCATCACAGACAAATACAATGGCATTCTGGTGGTGAGCTGTTTTTCTAAAATCGCTACGTGCACCGGAGTTAGCTTAGTAGCTACCTTTATTGGAATACCAATGTATTTGTATTTGTATTTGTATTTACTTCGTGGGCTTATCCCTGACACATGACCGAGGTCATAGGGCTATTCTTAAGCCCGAGTCAATCGCACGAATACATACAGTGATGGGTAAAATACAGGCACACTTCATACACACGATAAAACAGCGGCAATCAAGATTCAAGAGACGAATGCCTTAGGCAGAGTCTGAGGCCGTCACTCCGATCACGTCACTTCTGACAAGCGCTGTCGCAGCTTATACAAGAAGAGGGAGGCGGACATAGTCACAAACTCTCGCGGTAGGGTGTTGTTCTCGGCAGCCGCGCGGTATACAAACTGTCTCTTCCCCGCGGCCGAGCCACGTATGCGGGGGAGACTGAGCAGGTGGTCCTGTCGGGTACTGCGGCTATGGTCATCGCGCTCCGCATTGGTACAAAACTTCGCGGCGAGCGACTCGGGCTCCCCGGTACGCCGGACTCTGTGGAGCATGCTCAGAGTGTGGTGTTGGACCATAGCGGAGGGATTGAGCCAGCCAAGGCTGGCACGGACGGCGGAGATATGGTCGAATTCTTGCCAGAGACCACACGGGCTGCGAAATTCAGTATTTTGTTGATGATTGCGAGGTTCTTGGCAGACCCGTTACCGTACACGGAGAGGCAGTATAAGCGGACATGGGAGAGGACGAGAGCTGACACAAGGATAGGGAGTGTGCCGGACGGGAGGTAGTGATGAATGTGGGAGATACCGGTGAGGATCCCGAAGCACTTCTGCGATAATTTTGACACGTGGGAGTCCCACGTTAGAAAACGGTCGAATGTCATACCCAGATTTTTGACTTCTGTGCTGGGTGACAATGTGGTTTGGCGGAATATCACTGAGAACTGGGGAAGGTTGCGCAGATTTTGACGCGAGCCGAGAGGGAGTAGTTCAAATTTGGTTTCATTGACTTTGAGACCATTGGAACGGAAGTAGTCATCAAGAGAGTGAAGCGATGTCTCTAATTTGGCGGCTAAATCAGAAAGGTTGGATTTTTGACCAGAGACCAGGATCTGGGTGTCGTCAGCATACTGAATGACGTACGCCTCAGCTGCGTGAAGACTGAGGTCGTTGACGAAGCTGGTGAACAATAGGGGTCCTAGGGAAGAGCCTTGGAAGACTCCCTGGTTGATGGTGCGAGGGGCCGAGATCTGCGAGCTAGAAATTGACACGCTTTGGGTATGGCCAGAGAGGTAGTTTCTGAACCAGGTAGTCTCGACGCAGTGAAGCTGCAATTTCTCGAGCAGTTTTGAGTGACAGATAACATCAAACGCTTTACTTAAATCAATCAAGCAAAGGAGCGAGATATGGCCTTGATCCATGCCTGAAAGTGCGCGGTCAGAGATCTGGATGAGGGCGGACTCGGTGGAATGCTTAGGACGGAAGCCGTGTTGGGTGGGGGACAGCAGACGGTTGTGGGTGAGGTAGTGTTGGAGTTGGCACTGGACCACCTTTTCCACTACCTTGGTAATGACGGGAAGGATAGAGATCGGACGGTAGTTGGAAGGACTGTCTGGATCGTCGGACTTGAAGATGGGATGGACAATAGCATGCTTCCATGAAGCCGGTATGTCGTTCATGACGAGACAGGTGTTTACAATATGTAACAGTGCCGGTCCTATGGCGCTAAAAGACATCTTAAAAGCACGAATACACAGCCCGTCTGTACCACTCGCAGAGGAGCTACACATGTTAAAAATAGTGTGGCCTAAAAATCCGAGGGTGATGGGTTGAATAGCAAAGGCGCACGCGCCGACACGGGGCAGGCGGACAGGAGCATGAGGGGCATCCCCGGCCGCGGTCACTTCGGCGGCCACCCTAGGGCCGACACTGACGAAGAACTCGTTTAGGGTTTCGGGGCTGACGGGGGGACACACGCTAGACCTCTGCTGCTTGCCGCTCACAACATGCCGTATGTTCCGCCACACTGACGCCGGACCATCCGCCGCGATTCTCTCCTCGATATCGCGCCTCGCATCCGCGCGGACAGCGGCGCGCACCGCTCGGTTTGCGGCCCGGTACACGTCAGAGCCGTGCCCGTGGGCATCAAGCGCGGCGGCTCGCTGGGCCATCAGTCCGCGGGTAGGGGCGGATATGGGAGGTGCCGAGGGGTTACGGATCTTAATGGACCGGTAGGGGGCGTGGTGGTCAAGGACACCGCGCACGGTGCAGACAAATCGGCTCCACATGTCAGACACGGCGACGGATGAAAACACGTCACTCCAGTCACAACATAACAGATCACGATGATATGCAGCGAGGTCGATTTTACTCAGAATCCGAGCCTTGGTGACAATAGGCTTGCGCCGAAGTCGAGGGATATCACAGATCATGCAGATGAATCTATGGGGGCTAAAATGACAGAACCTAGTGCCTGAGTGCTTAACAATGTTACGGTTGACGATAAAAATATCTAAAAGTGAGCCGGTGGAGTACGTAGGTGATGAAATGGTCTGCGACAGTGAATGACTAGTGAGGAACTCAGTGAGCCTCCTGCAGCCGGGGTGCGAGCCAGGGTCCGCGAGCATGCAGAAGTTTAGGTCGCCGCCGATGATGACGGCTCGGCCCGGGTAGTGCAGCAAGACATGCTGGCACTGGGCGTCTAGCTCGGTAAAGTCGGCATCTAGAGCGGCGGCGGTGCTGCGAGGGACGCGGTAAACGGCGCCAACTACGACCTCCTGCCGACCCCACCTGTACAGGTGCCACAGTGACTCCAGCTTATACTCGCGGTTAGTCGGGGCCGGCATAACAATCTTCTTAGACTCAATCCCAGCACGACTAAGCACCGCAACACCTCCGTGTCCTCTAGGAGAAAACTTGCGGTCACTGCGCTTGAGTTCGTAGCCAGGGAAGACGAGTAGACGGTTTGGAACACTGGGTTTTAGCCACGTTTCACTAATAAGCATAATGTCATATTTAAAGACGACAAGTTCGTGAGACAGTTCCACTGTCTTGGGCTTGAGTGACTGGGTGTTGAGGGCACAGATCTTACATAAACCACCGCTGGAGTCCCGGCGCCAGTTGTTACCGCCACGGGAGCCCCGCTGTCGGTGCCGGGCGCGCCGGCCGCGGTGTGTCACCCGCGCGCGGGTCGGACGGGAGCCGCCCGCTCCGGTGGGGGCGGTGACCAGCACACCGGGCGGCGCAGCGGGACGTAGGTCGGCCGGCAAGTCCGGCAAGGCTCGGGCATGCCCCGCGGCATCTGTGGCGAGGTTGTTTACCCGGTAGAGGGTGGCCGGAGACACCGGGCCGCCGGGCCTAGGTCGAGCGGGTTGACGCGAGTAGACGTCACGGATGGTGCGCTCGGACTCTGCGCCGGCTGGGGCCTGGCGGTGCATGTTGGTGTTGCCTCGTTGATTCAGCACGCTCCATGGCTGAGGTGCTGGGGTTGCAACAATGCACAAAATGCGGACTACGGCGAGAAGCACAAAGTGACGGGCGAGGTCGCGGTGCATCCTGTAGTAGCACGGTAGTCGCAAAGATGATGGTTACCTCGGGTGAGCTGGGGCTGGTCGCAATGCAGGCTGCAACTATAGAAGGCAGCAGCGGCTCCGGAACAGTGCAGCAAGTACAGACGAGCAGCTCAAGTAAGATGAAGCACTTATAAAATAGCACAGCACAGCCGCACTCCAGACATACGGACGGGCGGCGAGCGGGTGAACAGGGGCGGAGAGCCCGCGTGGCGGCACGTCCGCACGGGGCGACGCGCACAGCCGGACTGACAATGACGTCATATCACCTGAGACATCAGAGCACTTTATTTCTTAACACCGTCAGTACATTTGAATGAATGAATGAATGAATGAATGAATGAATGAATGGATGAATGAATGGATGAATGAATGAATGAATGAATGAATGAATGAATGAACGAATTAATGCATGAATGAATGACCCATGACAAAACTTGTTGCCTATATAAACTGGACAAATAAGTTGACCAAAAACACTGGTCTACATTACTCAACCCTCATTACCACACAAGGGCAGTCTACATGGGAGTTGCGAGCAGGGCGGAAGAGCCTGCACTGTGTGCTGCGCTGCTGATGATACAGCTAGACAGCGGGAATATTGAAGGTGGCGCCACTGTCGACAGCTAGGCAGCGTGAGTATTGAAGGTGGCGCCACTGTCGACAGCTAGGCAGTGGGAGTATTGAAGGTGGCGCCACTGTCGACAGCTAGGCAGCGGGAGTATTAAAGGTGGCGCCACTGTCGATAGCTAGACAGCGGGAGTATTGAAGGTGGCGCCACTGTCGACAGCTAGGCAGCAAGAGTATTGAAGGTGGCGCCACTGTCGACAGCTAGGCAGCGGGAGTATTGAAGGTGGCGCCACTGTCGACCGCTAGGCAGCGGGAGTATTAAAGGTGGCGCCACTGTCGACAGCTAGGCAGCGGGAGTATTAAAGGTGGCGCCACTGTCGACAGCTAGGCAGCGGGAGTATTGAAGGTGGCGCTACTGTCGACAGCTAGGCAGCGGGAGTATTGGAGGTGGCGCCACTGTCGACAGCTAGGCAGCGGGAGTATTGAAGGTGGCGCTACTGTCGACAGCTAGGCAGCGGGAGTATTGAAGGTGGCGCCACTGTCGACAGCTAGGCAGCGGGAGTATTGAAGGTGGCGCCACTGTCGACACACGGAGGCCGCCATTGCACTGTTAGTGCCCCTGGCATGTTGGTTGGTTGGTTCACTCCGGCAGAGCCGTTTATGATTTTATCAGCTCCTTTCTAAGGGTAAACGATCGCTGCATTAACCCTCGCCCTACAAGACCTTTTTCACCTTCGCCCTACGGGGGGGGGGGGTCCTAAGAAAACGGTTAACTTCCAAACCAAGAATCAAAACAAACGTTAAAAATAGAACGCATTGCAGATATTGATTATCATGCAGTTGGAGAACGGATATAGGCCGGAGTCGGAGTTGGAGTCGGAGTCGGAGTCGATTTGATTAAGGCCGGAGTCGGAGTCGGAGTCGGAGTTGACAAAATTATGTCGACTCCGCAGCCCCGGTTTAGATAATGGGCCGGTGTGAAAAGGACGGGCACGAATAGCAGGGAAAAATAGAAGTAGCATATACAAAACATTTTTTGTAAATTGTTTTATGGTCCTGTGTCATTAGGTGACCTCTGAGGTTATGTCAATGACCCGGATGTCCTCCAAATAATGTGTGTGAGTAGAGAGATATTGACTTATAATCAAGCTAGAGTCGTGAATCAAAATACAGCACATTTCTTGTCGCTAGTGGAATGAATGCATTTCCATTAACTCTAGGTCACTGTTGATCTTTGACCTGATGACCTGATTTAACCTTTGAGCTTAATCTAATATCACTATTAGATATCCGCATTCATTCTTGTCCAAAACAGACGGCTGTTTTGCATTAATGTACAGTTGGTAGATATCTGCAAACCATACTTAGCAGTGAAATGTTCTTAAAATCCACGGGAGGTCAAAACGTCATGCTAGGTTATCTGAGGTCAGTGACCTCGGTTGACCTGTGTAAGAACATGGCCCCAGTGGTACATATTATTATGTAAAATGGATGCAAAATTTGAAATCAGCGTCACAAAATACCCTAGAAACTGCCCGAGGCCAAAAAAGTCATCTCAGGTCATCGGAGGTTATGATCTTAGTGGAAACCATAAATGTCACCTGTTGACACCTGCTCATATGTTCCTGAACAACAAACACTCGGAAAGTGCACAAGTTACAAGCATTTATACTACGGGATACCAGTTGCGTCTGATGTGACCTTGAGAAACAGGTAATAGGTCATGGGCAGTATAGGTGTACAATGTTCAGGGTACGTGTCAAATTGTCATAAAGTAGGATACCGAAGGTTTCATTGCAATCGGTTGATAAGTACGCCAGTTATTCCCGAAAACCCAAGGGGGTGGGATGGTATCCACCCCCTCCACTGGCGAGGGCTTAACCCTATTTGTAACAGGGGGGGGGGATTTCCCCCGGAGATCTCGAGATTCAACCGTCCGATTTTCACAAATCAAACAGCGTTTGAATCCCATCAATACGATCTACATTTATAACAACAAAATCGGAAAAAATCTTAAGTTTTGATAGGGGGCAACAGGGGGGCAAAAACTACAAATCTTAGAGGTATTTGTTATCCTACACAGCTGTCATATTTACCAACCGATTTTACCACAACTAGTAGGGATCGATAGAGATGGAATTGGAGATTGATATATGGCCGTGACTTTTGAAAATTCAAAAACCAGAGGCGTGTGCAGGCCACTCAATATGGTGGTGAAATAAATGCGTAATAAAACTGTTTTTGATGTTGAAAAAAATGAAATGATGTGCTATTGTGACCTTAGACAAAACAGTTATAAAACACATTGTACGCCATAGGTGATACCAGGTTAGTGAAAAAGGGATGCAAAATATATAAAAAATAACTTCCTGTAAACCTCCCCTTTTCAAGTTCCTGAAACCGCCTCTGCCGTGCAATATTATTATAGTTCACTAAAATCAACTAATTTGCACTTGTTTCAATCACTGTAAACCTATGCAACTCCTTTATACTTCAGGCAGTTAGGAAGAAGCCGTGAAGTTCGCATCTCCGTATTATCGCCAAATGTCAGACACAAACTCCAAAAACCAGGCCCTGGAACCGTCCTCTGTTAAGGTTAGGAATCAATTTTTGATATTCATATGTATTAATTCAATTCTAGGAAAGTCCAAAATGTCATGGGTATGCTCTCAGCCGTTCGGAGATATCTGCGAAAAACATGAGGGAGGGGTGGGGGGGGACTAGCGGATTCGCCTCTCTGCCATTAATAGGGTAATAATTAATTTTCCATTATCCAATTTGTATAAGGAATTGTGTATTGTGTCATGCCGCTCAGCGGCGGCGAATTGTCAAGTTTTTAACAGTGGATAGCTGGATTTTGAATGCTGCAAAGGTAATTTTTACGACTGTACGTCCCGACCGTTTAGGGGGGGGGGGGGGCAAAACATAGTATCAGGACCTTTGGGGGGGGGGGGGCATGCCCCCTTTTGGCCCCGCCCCCTGGATCCGCCCCTTAAGTGATCTATTTCAGGATTGTTCCCGGATTCCTAGGTTACACCAATTTGTCGATCATCAGGTCATGCACCCCCACATCAAAGGCTTTGCTAAAGTCAAAGAGAATCGCCGTCGGTAACACCCCCCATGTCCCGTCTGCATCGACACTGCGTCATACCACCAGAGGAGTTGATCCATTGTGACTACCTGCTCTAAAGCCTAAACTTGTGTGCGGATTAAAGGAAATAGTCACCTTCGGATTTTTTCTCTTCTCAGAACACGATTTATTAATATATTTTTTTAAACAGTATCTTTTTTTCTTTTCAAAAATGGTCCTACATCGCACCAATTCAGGAGCAGAAGGTCATAAAAAATTAATGGTTATGTGCGTGGTATTGGTCTGCGCATGCTCAAACCAGTGCTGGCACTCTCAGATGGTACGGTATATCATATATGCGCCGCATTCCTTCGCCAAAAGTCCAATATCTTCGGCTGGAGAGTCTTTTCAGCCAATAAAGTTCCAGATAAGGATTTCTAACACGGGCTACAAAACTGCTATTTCAGTTCAAAACCCATGTTGAAGGTGAACTATTTCCTTTAAAGGAAATAGTTCACCTTCAACATGGGTTTTTAACTGAAATAGCAGTTTTGTAGCCCGTGTTGAGAATTCCTTATCTGTAACTTTTATTGGCTGAAAAGACTCTCCAGCCGAAGATATTTTACTTTTTGGCGAAGGAATACGGCGCATATATGATGTACCGTACCGTCTGGAAGTGCCAGCACTGCCATGGAGCATGCGCAGACCAATAATGCACACCATAACATTAATAATTTACGACCTTCTGTCCTGAATTGGCGCGATGTAGGACCATTTTTGAAAACAAAAAAAGAAACCGTATTAAAAAATAGAATAAAACCGTGTTCTCAAAAATTTCCCGAAGGTGAACTATTTCCTTTAACCCTATTTGTAACAGGCTCCTGGCTACCCCTATTTGTAACAGGGGGGGGGGGGCGGATTCCGCCCCCTCCCCGGAGATCTCGAGATCTACCCGTCCGATTTTCAAAAATGAAACGGTGTTTGGTTCCTCTCAACACGATCTAAATTTATAAATAATACAACAATATAAATTTGGGATAGGGGGCAGCAGGGGGGCAAAAACTACAAATTTTAGTGGTATTTTTGATCTAACATAGCTTTTATGTTTATCCACCGATTCTAACACAATTAATAGGAATCGATAGAGGTTGAATTGGAAATTGATATATGACGGTGACGTTTGAAAATTCAAAAATCATAGGCGTGTGCAGGTCACTCAATATGGGGGTGAAGTAAATGCGTAATAAAACCATTTTTTTAATGTTTTTTTATATAAATGAAATGGTATGTGATTGAGACATTAGAAAAAAAACAGTTATAAATCCTATTTTTTGCCATAGGCGGTACCAGGTTAGTGAAAAAGGGGGTAAAATTGGGGAAAAGTATTAACCGCAGATAAGTTGCTACCCAGCACTATAAATATGTTACTGATCGTAGATAGTTCCTTTTTGCATGTTGTACTTCATCATAGGCGTATCCAGGATCCAAACTGGGGCGGCGCAAGACCTTTTGATAAGTATATTATCCGCTATTATGATACTAACTAGTCAACAGTGACTATTTCACTTACAACTTCAATTAACATTGCTTACCCCCTTTTTACCCTACCTGGACTCGCCTATTATCTTATAATCGTTCGTAGAGTAGCCTGTTGTGCGTGTTTCATCCGAAAACTGCAATATGTTATGTCATTGTACGCCCATGCCTCTTAGTTTCCTTGCAATAATATGACCCCCTTTCTTCCATTCCTGAGCGCGCCTCTGCAAAAAAAATGACTTCATTCCCTTTTCTGGTCTCATATGTGCATACATTATTATAAGCTAAACGTATATTGCGCCGTTATCGCTGGCATATCGTCATCACCATGCCAGTGACCCCCCTTTTCATGTTCCTGAACACGCCCCTGAAACTCTATATGTAATAAATTATGCAAATAATGGAAGCAGAAACTATCTTTTACATCTTGATAGCTATACATGCCCCTTACATTGCTCTATTGTCTTCCCCCAAGCATTGAATACTTCCTGGAAACCCCCCCCCCCCTTTTCAAGCCCCTGAAACCGCCTCTGCCATGCAATTTTTATGACATTTCATTAACATCAACTAATTTGCACTTGTTGCAATCACCGTGAGCCGATGTAACTCCTTCATACTTGATGCAGTTAGGAAGAAACCGTGAAGATCGCATTTCCGTATTATCGCCAAATGTCGCCTCCGAAACCACCCAAAACTGTGCCCTGGAACCGCCTCTGTTCAGGTTAAGAACTCAAATTTTGACTTCAAATGCGGAGTTCAATTCTATGAAAAGTCCCAAAATTTCATGGGCCTGCTCCCAGCCGTTCTGGAGATATCTGCGAAAAACATGAGGGGGAGGGGGCGGAATCCGCCCCCTGTTACAAATAGGGTTAAGGAGCTCATGGGATTCAAGGTAAGGTGTGAGTGATTTACATAATATACGCTCCATCTGCTTCGATGGTACAGAAGTTAGACTGACTGGTCGGTAGTTAAGAGGGTCGTATCTTGGCCCTTTTTTGAAGATAGGGACAACCAGTGACGTCTTCCAGTCAGATGGCAGGGCACCATCCGAAGTGATCGATTGAAAATATCCGCCAGAGGATAGGCTAACAAGTGTAGCACAGATCTTCAAGAGAAGAGGGTGACCTTCATCAGGCCCCATGGCAGAGTTGCCATCAAGATCCAAAAGCACTTTGAGGACACTGTTCTGGGTGATTGTGATACTATCTAATGATCCATTGAATTGCTGATGAGGATGGGGATTACATGGGACAGATCTACTGTAGACAGGGGAAAAAGATTCTGCAAATAACTCAGACATGCAGCTGGAGTCATCACTAAGTTGACCTGATGGTACTCTTAACGGGCCCACAGAGGGACGACCAATCTTCTTCTTTCTATTATAGGAATGGAGGAGCTTGGGGTGTTCCCTGGATCTCAGGATTAGGTCCTCCTCATACTTGGCTTGGGCCTGAACTGCTGTTTTCGACATTTTTGATTGGGGATGAGAGATACCATCCAAGGCATACCATCCATGGTATCACATTCGCCGAAACGGAACGGGAAAATTAATCAAAATAGTATCAGCTGCGCCACGAATGTCGACATAAATATAGATTCTATATCCGGGATATAACCGCGCCCCGAACGCAACGGGGCACAATGGCGCAATGGCGGCCATTTGGCAGCTTGAGCTGCCAAATCAGGCATGGTACAAAAACCTCCACGAGTCCTTTGGATTCTTCCCAAAAACTACCTAGAAATATACGTCGACTACACCTTCAAGACCCTCAGCGATACCATCCCAGTCCCAAGAACATGGTTACAGGAAATAGTTCACCTTCGGAAAATTTATCAGAACACGATTTTATTATATTTTGTAATACAGTTTCTTTTTTCTTTTCAAAAATGATCCTACATCGCGCCAATTCAGGACAGAAGGTCGTAAATTATTAATGTCGCCGGTAGACAGACCACTGCCGCGTCGGCAGTGGTCAGCGTCGGCAGTGGTCGGCGTCGGCAGTGGTCGGCGTCGGCAGTGGCAGTGGGCCCTCGGCTCCATCGCGCCTCGGATGTCGCCGTGCGCAACTGTTACTCCTCCAGGCCCTTTTGTGCGCAGCTGTTACTCCTCCAGACCCTTTCGTGCGCAGCTGGTACTCCTCCAGGCCCTTTCGTGCGCAGCTGTTACTCCTCCAGGCCCTTTCGTGCGCAGCTGTTACTCCTCCAGGCCCTTTCGTGCGCAGCTGTTACTCCTCCAGGCCCCAACTGCGTCCGGTCAGCTTCGTCAGCTGTTGCAGTCTTGGCCGGATGCGCTGCCTCAGTGCACGACAGTGTGGGCCGAAGTAGAACAGCCGGTCTAGGCCGTGACGCCCAGCAGCTTCAGCTGTGTCCCAGTTCGGGCCACTCGGTCTGCCATTCTGATCTCTCAGTTTGAGAGTCTGGCCCACTGTGAGAGCACCAAGAGTTGGGCCTTGCCACCAGTGGCGGCTCGTGGTCCTCAAAGTACCTGAGGCCCAAGTCCAGAAGTTACAACGGAGGAGCAGCTGCGACTTGCGAGTTTAGTTAACAAACTTAACAAATCAAAGGCGTAAGAACGGGGGCGGGGGCCATGCTCCCACTATTTGTTCAGAATTATGGATAAGATCTTTATTTTTGTCTAATAAGGACAATTTGGGTCAGTAAAAGGTAGATCAAGACGAGAGGAGCTAAAATGCCTACGCAAATCAATTTTGCATAGGGGGTTGGGGTTC
The DNA here is from genome assembly GCA_036785665.1 of Chirona hameri. Taxonomy (NCBI): domain Eukaryota; kingdom Metazoa; phylum Arthropoda; class Thecostraca; order Balanomorpha; family Balanidae; genus Chirona; species Chirona hameri. The sequence goes on from JAXIVJ010007587.1 coordinate 59,473, forward strand.
ACTGAAGACGAGATCGAAGTTTCACCCCCACACTTTTCATGACGTTCCTAAGATTATGAAACAAATAGGAAATAAGCCGCTGAAGTTACTTAGGTTTTCTCTCAAATCATGTCAGAACGTAAGCCAACTTACGGCCGATTTCAGGCGTTTGGGAGTGCCCCTTTGGTCTCCATTGAATCTGGCAGTGTCAAAATCTTACCTCTTTAGTTCGGAAATTATATCAAAGACTTTGCTTTGAATCATAGCTCTACTATATACAGATTACAGTCACAGTTCTCTATGCAAAGAAGACCGGCAGCTTAACAAAAAGTCTCACCTGGCGCCATCTAGTGCCTGGGCTGACACCTCGCGGTAGCATTCGAATCTGAGCCTTCGAGCAGATCGTATTACGCATGCGCATTTGCGCCAGCCTCTAGAGGCCGGACTGGCGGCGGCCTCAGCCGGCCTGGGACCATGCAGCCGCGCGAGAGAGCTGCGACATTTGCTGGAGCATCACATACCCGTAACGAATTA
>JAXIVJ010007588.1:0-59984 GCA_036785665.1 Chirona hameri
GCCGCTTTCTGTCTTGGCGATAAAGACGCTTCGGCTCGATAAATCAAAATGACAGCGCGAAATGATATTGGACGGTTGTCAAAACAAAGCTCTGTCCCAACAAAGTGATGGTGTTCGATACGACCTGACGAACACAGTGATAGTGGAGACTCGCGACAGTTTAGTATTCCGAATAGCTTGGCTCCACACCTGATCGTGCTGTTATGAACCGGCCACTATTGATCGGAGATGTTTTCTTGTCGTGGATGTCATCGTAATGGTTTCGGTCACATAGTGATGCCGCATTCTCACTACCAGCTCTGTCCGATACTTTTCCGAAAAAACAGCGAGACGCAGCCTCACTCACATGCACTGGCGTATCCAGGGGAGGGGGCAAAGGAACATGGCCGCCCCCAAAGAAGAGTCTGAAATCGTTCGAAAATTGACACATTTCCTGATTCAATAATGTAAGCAACTTTTACTAACGATTGCTTGTTTTAAATCAGGTATTAATGCATTAAGAAACAAAATCCGGTGATTTTTTAAAGAATTGTTTACAGCTTTTTTGGAATTTGCCCCTAAACTAAATTTGTACCGTTCTGGATCCGCCCTTGTTCACATGTTAGCTCCGCAAGTTAGCTCCAGGACATATTTTGTCTCCAGCAGATGCCAACAAAGCCATAAACCAGCAATGACCATCGCACATACAGCCCATACCGCATTGTTCACGGGCGCCCAACAATGCTGCCACAGGACCAGCAGAATGTCTCCTGCTTCCAGTTCCGGAAACGATGCCCGTACCGGCAGCGATAACGTCCCCCCCCCCCCCGCCACCCCACCTGTGCCGTGCAGGCACGCCTGCGGGTGACCCGAACCGGAAGCGTGGCAATACAGATGCACAGTCGTGTTCGCCACTATGTAGCACCCGAATCATAACATCGCACAGCTGGTTGAACAAGCACGATGACAAAACGTCAACTTCCGCGTAATGCGGCCGGCTTTATGCAACTGAATCGATGCATCTACGAATATGGAGAGTGGAGGGCATGTAAAGCTGTTCACGAGGTAGTTTTTCTAACTGTGATAAAAAATCACAGAGCAAGCCCTCTCAGTCGCACTGTACTCTATGCCTACGTGCTGTAAAATATCGGGTCGTAGAGCCGTCACTCCAGCGTTATGAGCCGGCCCCGATAGGTATGGTATGACGTCATCATAGGAGCGCCGCAGTACATTAGCATACTGCGCGGTCATGGTATCGGACTATTCCTGACCGACTGTGAAACCCGTCAATCGGGGGAGCAGCTCTCCGTCAGCTCTCCGTCAGGAGGAAAGCAACGGCAGAAACTCCTAAACGGCACGAGCAGGAGCTCTGTCCCTCCGCAGCTTCGGCAGAGGCGACTAAGCGATTGGACTACGAACGGTGTATCCGCTTCGTTCGGTATGCCACTGGAATGCTGATAAATAATATCTGCTGCTTTGTTTTCGCTGAGAAGTGTGACGCCATTCGCTTTTTGCACAGCCTTACTAGCAGCATATGGTGTTCAAATAGTGAATACACAGAGGGTCGTTGACCTGTTAACGCGCTAATCCCTAAACAATGTTGGGAGGTAACGACCCTCTAGGTAGAGTCCTTCATGGGACACATTTTCAGCCCATCCCGTTCCAGCCCATTCAGCCAGACCCAAATCCGTTCCAATCCGAATTCATAATTGATGGGCTCCCATTCCCACCCGTTTCAGCATATTTCACTTTTTGTGGCGTTGTGGTTTAAAAAAATATATGGTCTGTCCCGTAACCCGTTCCAACCCGTTCATTTCCCAAAAGTGTCCCTATTCCCACCCATTCCCGTCCCGTTCCCATTCCCGTACGGGATTCCCACTCCATGAAGGGCTCCACCTCTAGGCCTCTAGCCCGTTGCTTCGTTAGGCAATTAACCCTTCGATTCGTAAGACATTGAGCCTTTAACCCGTTAACACATTGCTATTTTTCGGGAGATAATTTTAAAGCGGGGTAATGCAGATCACATCACTTTCCATCAGAGTTTCATCATCATCGTCATCATCATCATCATGATGATCATCATCATCATCGTCATCATCATCGTCATCGTCATCACCATCATCATCATCATCATCATCATCATCATCATCATCATCGTCATCATCATCATCATCATCATCATCATCATCATCATCATCATCATCATCATCATCATCATAATCATCATCACCATCATCATCATCATCATCATCATCATCATTATCATCATCATCATCATCATCACCATCATCATCATCATCATCATCATCATCATCATCATCATCATCATCATCATCATCATCATCATCATCATCATCATCATCATCATCATCATCATCATCATCATCATCATCATCATCATCATCATCATCATCATCATCATCATCATCATCATCATCATCATCATCATCATCATCACCATTATCATCATCATCATCATCATCATCATCATCATCATCATCATCATCATCATCATCATCATCATCATCATCATCATCATCATCATCATCATCATCATCATCATCATCATCATCATCATACTACCAGCTGCGTGCAACTCATCATACGTTGTGATGACCTCATCAGACACTATAACAGCATCATCAGTAGGGTGGGTAGACACGCCTCACAGGGAGCGGTATATACGGTCCTGGCTGGCTGGCTGGCTGGCTGGCTGGCTGGCTGGCTGGCTGGCTGTATGTCTGTCTGGCTGTCTGGCTGTCTGGCTGGCTGTCCTGGCTGTCTGGCTGTCTGTCTGTCTGTCTGTCTGTCTGTCTGTCTGTCTGTCTGTCTGTCTGGCTGTCTGGCTGTCTGGCTGTCTGGCTGTCTGGCTGGCTGGCTGGCTGGCTGGCTGGCTGGCTGCAGGAGTGATCATCACTAGTCGCCTTATCACTCATGTTAGCATGGCCCGAAACCGGGGGGACCACCTGTAGGCAGGGGAACGCCAGCGGGACACCGGAGAGGGGGCGCGGGCAACTGATGGGGGGTGGTGTGAGCATGGGCGGCGGAGACGGGGGGACGGGGGGACGCGTATCCCCCACCCCCCCTAAACATTTTCGGATTTAACATTACGCCTATGGGCGTTGCATGGAAAGAATCGACTTCAAAGTGCCTCCGCCCCCCCCCCCCCCCCCCCCCCCCCTCCTCTCCCCCAACTTTCGGAAGGTGGCACCGCCCTTGGGTGTGACATGCAGGTCAGGCCCGCCGTATCAGTTGTGGGAAAACCTCCCACTGGTGCCTTACTGTCCAGATTCCTCCAGATCACGAAGACAACACGACTTCACAGTCCAGCACATGAGTCAGCGTCTTCCGCCTGAATCCACGATTCACGATCACGAGGGTAAAAATTCGACAGATAGCTAGTGATTCCCGGGACCTGGGCGATTGGGTATTTCAACGCAGTGAAGTAAACAGAAATGGTATCAACTCAAAAGGTTAATAAGTGAATTAGATTGCATCATTGATCAATGATTCCTCCAGCGATGCGCAATCTTCAGCGAACTTCATGAGATATTACATGAAGATACGTACAAAATGTGGGCTTCATCAATGCGATGCGTACCTACGTGGCATCCAGCAGCTACATTTATCCAATATTATTCAAATTTCAGTTCGTAGTTACTCTCCGTCCTGGCATATGACGTCATTGGGGGTGACATTTCCCAGCCCAGTCGGCTCTGCTATAATGGAGTCCTCCGGGCTGTTCGGTAATGACAGGGCGGTTTGCTCTGTCGCGGTTGATGATGGCCACCCTCCGGAGGGCAGTCTCTGCGGAGTGCGGTCCGCGGCCGAGGTCAAGGGTCAAGTGACGCCGCCGGCAGTGCCGCCTGGTGGCCGCGCCGGAGGTTAGTGTCGCCCGATTGGCTGCTGACGTTTGGAAGTGAGAATGACAGTGCATAGTTCTCGCCATTGCCAGGTGGTAGACAAGTGAGGAATGCTTCTACTTGCTGAAGGACGGGATGCAAGGAATGCAGGCTGATTTAGTGGATGCTAGTGATTATCAACCCTCTATAATAGTTCAGATTTGCTGATAGGCGATCAACACTAAGCTGCCTATAGATGTGAGTGGCACTATCCAATGGGATAAACGAATGCTTTGTACGTTATTATACACCGTTTGGTGCTGCGAGCATATTCACAGAAATGCGCAGGCAATAGTCATATCCTCCGCGGTAGCGTTTCGAATTTCGATCTCATTTGGTGATGTTTTGTTTTTCCTTGGGTGGGACGCCTCAGGTCGGTTGAAGCTGCCACAGCCCACAAATACATAGGTCAATGGGCTCTCCTTGAATGACCTGCACTCACGTATTGGCGGCACGTGGTGCTTTCGATTCCAAGTTGTGTCAGTGAACTGAGAATGCTCGAAGGGATAGTGCGGGCAGAGCCCAAGCAACAATTCCCCCTCTGCTTGCTGAAGCGTTTTGATTCCACAAACCGGTCCAAGCAAAAATTTGGGACTAAATTAATCTATTTTGTATCTTGGATTGAAGCTTTTATGACATTCAAGCATAGGTAAAAAAAAAATGCATCGAAATCTGGTTTATATCGGGAGACAGGGTCCAAACAACCCTCCCTGCTTAGTGAAGGGCTTTCGTTCCAGCAACACATCCGAGCAAATGGTTTGGACTAGATTAATCAGTGTTGTTTCTAGGATGGGAGACTTTTATGACGCTCAAACATGTACGAATATAGCGGTATCAATTTCCCAATGAACCATGCGAGCAATATCATTTACAACGTCTCCATATTGAGATCACCACTGAACTGACCCTTTCTCATCTACCCTTTTCTCACTTGTGAATACCCAAATGCCACTACAAACGGCTACCTTTTACTGTTGTTTTCCTTGGGTGGGACGACCTCAGGTCCGTTAAAGCTGCCACAAATCGATAATGACGCCTTATGTTTTCGAACGCACCGACTGTTTTGGTCATTTGATACCCATGTATACCCATGAAACCAATGTACTTGTAACGACTTTAGGATATTCCAACCGCCTGCAAATTCGCAGACGTCTCCTAGACTGCATTCTCTCCCGCACATTGCCGTCACGACCTGAGCTTGTCAACACTGCGCTGAACATGTCTGCCAAATATGTCGCCGACATCTCTATCTACACGTCGTGTGCACATTGCACTGTTTGTGTGCACATCGAATTGTGCACACGATTTATGGTTGCTGTTGAACGTGCATACGTTCTGGCGGCAATCGGCAGCCTTCTAGACCTTTGTTCTTGCCGCACATGTTTCAGACTCCGCGGTAAACAGACCGACAGTGTGGTGCTGCTAGGAGAATGAATAAATAAATGCAGATATTTTCTCAAGAATCCGTCAGACGTGTTGACGATGATTGGGATGATTTATATGGGATGTATAGCGATATGTTCTATGCTGATCAAAGGTCAGGGAAGCTTACGCCCACGTTCTGTTCTGCAGAGTTTACAAAGTGTTGATGAACGCAGGAATGTTTCTAGTTTCATGGTGATGTTCGAATTATGTTCGCTTTTTTAACATTGATGATATTAAGCGACCTCGACGATACATAGAATGCGTTCAAATGTTTTGTGGCTTCGTCTGTTATTTTTTTGCATAGTATAGCCTCAAGACTTAATTTGCAAGGACTTCAAGGATGTCGCGACTCAAGGTACTCGTTACATTATCAACGCACCATCTTGCTACAATCGCGTTCTCCATTTATTCTAAAATGACAAGAAAAGTAAGCCGCGTGTGAGTCTCATTGCACACCTGTGCACATCTGGTGCACACCTGTTCACATTGCACAGTGCACCGTCCACTATGCGTGTTCACATCTGGTGCACACCTGTTCACATCTGGTGCACACCTGTTCACATTGCACAGTACACCGTCCACTATGCGTGTTCACATCTGGTGCACACCTGTTCACATATGGTGCACACCTGTTCACATTGCACAGTGCACCGTCCACTATGCGTGTTCACATCTGGTGCACACCTGTTCACATTGTACAGTACACCGTCCACTATGCATGTTCACATCTGGTGCACACCTGTTCACATTGCACAGTGCACCGTCCACTATGCGTGTTCACATCTGGTGCACACCTGTTCACATCTGGTACACACCTGTTCACATCTGGCGCACACCTGTTCACATCTGGTGCACACCTGTTCACATTGCACAGTGCACCGTCCACTATGCATGTTCACATCTGGTGCACACCTGTTCACATCTGGTGCACACCTGTTCACATTGCACAGTGCACCGTCCACTATGCATGTTCACATCTGGTGCACACCTGTTCACATCTGGTACACACCTGTTCACATTGCACAGTACACCGTCCACTATGCGTGTTCACATCTGGTGCACACCTGTTCACATTGCACAGTGCACCGTCCACTATGCATGTTCACATCTGGTGCACACCTGTTCACATCTGGTACACACCTGTTCACATCTGGTACACACCTGTTCACATCTGGTGCACACTTGTTCACATTGTGCAGTGCACGGCTTCAGCAAACAGATGTGAGGTGCCAGCTCCTGATTCTGATGTAAGTAGTTAAAGTTTCGATTATCAAGTCCTGCCAGTGTTTGGCTAATGGCATAGGCTCTGTGTGGTCAATGAAGGAGATGGCAAGGAGGGCGAATAAAATCAATTTATTGGGGATGATTTATAATGTAGGTCTAGTCAGAAAAAGAACAACAATGAATTGTTGATACCAGCTGTGGCGACGCTGGCATTGGTGGTTCTATTGCTAGTTTGTTTTCATGTTTGTTTCCTATTGTTTGCTGAATGCCTTACGTTATTATTGGTCTGATGCCGGAATGAAAATTGAGTTGTACCGAATCACACGGACATTAATGAAGCAATAGACCGCAATATTCGCTGTCAAATGAAGCCTTGGTCCGTGCCTTTCGTTAAGTATACCCGGTAAACATTTCTTATGATATGTTAACAATGACAATGCGGTCTCATAATCCATAGTAATAATTCCAATTATTTATTATAGATTTTAACATAAAATGTATTCCAACGTTTGACAGATTTGAGAGCCCATTTCACAGCAGACTTTATGCATGGACCCTATAAGCCTGTCATCCCATGGTTTATTTCCATTTCAACGGCAAAAAGGTAGCGAAAATAGTTCCGTGCGATACACGGTTCGTGCAGACCCTGGCGTTATCTGAGCCTCATCCGACCCTGCCACCAATCGCAGGTCATCTTGATCAGGAATAATAAAACACCTGGCGGCGACAAGACTCGAACCCACCTTGTCATTGTGTGCAAGTTTCCAGTCTGGCGCTTGTCAAGTTCTGATAGGTCTTCTCGGTTAGCTCTCGTTCTAAATAACCTATACCGCATCTCATTTTTACGCCCGATCCTATTCATAGCATCATTTTCCCTTAAGATAGACAGATCCTTATAACAGGTCCCAAAGAATATTGAATTGCCTGTCAACAGTCGGCACCACCCCTGTATACTTAACAGCCCCCCTGCCCCCCCCCCCCCCTGCCCCAGTTCCTCTATTGTCCCCGACCCACCTCCGTCATCGTCCCTCGCATGTCCCCCTTTCCCTCCACCACCTCTGCCCCCCACACGGGGTAGGTCTGGGACCACCTCGTGTCCGTCCCAGACCCACCGGCACGCTGTGCGGTCTCCGGAGGCAGCGGACCACCTAGTGGTGACAGTCCACCGCCCTCCGCCCTCCGCCCTCCGCCCTCCGCCCTCCAACCGCCGCCGCCGCCGCCGCCGCCGCGCCGCTGCGGCCGGAGCGGCCGAGAAGGAGTAGGTAATAATGATGACTTTATTTACGGTGCCCCGCTGACCGCCGGCCGCGGCGGCAGTTTCATAAAGACCGCCGTAAATCGGACGTAGTCGGCCTGTCTAATAAACTGCGCCCGACACGCACCGCGGCGCTGCGACACCGCCGAGCGGTGGCGGGGGCACGGCGGGCGTGGCGGGCGTGGCCGCCGGCTGGAACGTCCGGAGCACGTCCGGTGCACGCCTAAACTGTCTCCCCTCCCCATCCCACCACCAACACCGCCACGCCACCCCCGCCGCCTCTACAACACCGCCACGCACCGGAAGATCCTGAGGAGCACGGTGAAAGGCTGCCGGTGGGCTCCTGCTGTGGTCAGTGTGGGTGTCGGTGGGAGGTGAAGGAGGATTGTCGGCACAGGGTTTGAAATGGATTATGTTTCAGGTTGGTGGGGAATGAACGTTTCAGTGTCAATAGAAGGGAGTAACTGTCGCCAACAGAGATGCGTTTTACACAACACGTTTTGCACATTCACAGAAATATACACCTAGTTTTGAACAAAATATGATGTTGAAAATGGAAAAGAAAAACGTTCGGTCGTGTACGAAGTAGACGAAAAGAACCCCAATATTTGCGTGAATGTATATTTGCGCGAAATACCTATTTTGTGTGGTGATTGGAATTTGGATCCAATCGTCTAGGCTACAAACCAGGTAGCGGGTCGGCAACGTGGTTGAAGACGTTGGAATGGTTCCTCCTGTTGTTACCGGCGGTGGCTACCACGTTGTTACCGGCGCTGGTTACCACGTTGTTACCGGCGGCGGTTACCACGTTGTTAGCGGCGGTGGTTACCACGTTGTTACCGGCGGGGTTACCACGTTGTTACCGGCGGGGTTACCACGTTGTTAGCGGCGGTGGTTACCACGTTGTTAGCGGCGGTGGTTACCACGTTGTTACCGGCGGGGTTACCACGTTGTTAGCGGCGGTGGTTACCACGCTGTTACCGGCGGTGGTTACCACGTTCTTGGCGGCGGCGGTTACCACGTTGTTAGCGGAGGCGGTTACCACGTTGTTAGCGGCGGCGGTTACCACGTTGTTAGCGGCGGCGGTTACCACGTTGTTAGCGGCGGTGGTTACCACGTTGTTAGCGGCGGTGGTTACCACGTTGTTACCGGCGGCGGTTACCACGTTGTTAGCGGCGGTGGTTACCACGTTGTTACCGGCGGTGGTTACCACGTTGTTACCGGCGGTGGGAACTGTAATCCCGGCGACGGCGACGATGGGACCGACTCCCAGATCCATTATCTCTGTGCCGAGTGACACCGCCCGTGCCCCCCCCCCCCCCCCCCTCACTCCCCTGTGCACCGGCGGTCGCTCTCTGTGGTGTGCACCGTCACTGTGAAAGGTCACCAGCGAGGAGCCGCCCTACAACCCATCACTGCGATTTACATGAATCCAGGCATAGTGATGCGCATGAATATCGGCATGACGAAGAGACATGCCGCTGATAAGCCGCTGAGACATGCCGCTGATAAGCCGCTGAGACATGCCACTCTGGGGGGGGGGGGAGGGGGCACTGTGGCTACGCCCACGGGAGAGGGAGGGGAGAGGTGCTGTCATAGGGGTGTGTATTTGTGTGTTATCCAGTGATGAGGTATGTGTTCAGTCGCGTATCCTGGTTACCATCACATTGTCATTGTCTCTGTCGTGTTTATCCTGTTCATTTTAACCTGTGTATATGTCTAATGTCTGCATGTGTCCTAACAATGTACTTTATAATCTGACGAAAGGCAAGGAAGAGCCACCATTGCGTGGATTTGCCGAAATAAATGGTATATGGTTTCCCCAAGACAACACGAGATGAACTCTACAACACGACATAACTGAGTGGACGACGTGCGAGCAAAGGTTGAGGAAAAGAGGAAAGAAATGTGCTGCAAGGGGTGGTGGGGGGGGGGGGGATCTATCACTACCTGCGTCAGTGTGTCACTTCCTCGTAACCAGGCGGCAGGCTGTCTCGCTCCTTCCCGCAGTATCCCTCTCCCTCTCCCTATCTCCCCCACGGGGAAGGGAGGGGAGGGGTGTTGTCATCGGAGTGTAGTGTGTATTATTTCCCTTCTTGGTCGCTAGCAACTATATGGGTTGTGGGATATGGGTTATGGGTTATGGGTTGTGGGGGATATGGGTTATGGGTTGTGGGATATGGGTTATGGGTTGTGGGATATGGGTTATGGGTTCTGGGCTGTGGGATATAGGTTATGGGTTGTGGGATATGGGTTATGGGTTGTGGGATATGGGTTATGGGTTGTGGGATATGGGTTATGGGTTGTGAGATATGGGTTATGGGTAGTGGGATATGGGTTATGGGTTGTGGGGGATATGGGTTATGGGCTGTGGGATATGGGTTATGGGTTGTGGGATATGGGTTATGGGTTATGGGTTGTGGGATATGTGTTATGGGTTGTGGGATATGGGTTATGGGTTGTGGGATATGGGTTATGGGTTGTGGGATATGGGTTGTGGGTTGTTGGATATGGGTTATGGGTTGTGGGATATGGGTTATTGGTTGTGGGATATGGGTTATGGGTTGTGGGATATGGGTTATGGGTTGTGGGATATGGGTTATGGGTTGTGGGATATGGGTTATGGGTTGTGGGATATGGGTTGTGGGTTGTTGGATATGGGTTATGGGTTGTGGGATATGGGTTGTGGGTTGTTGGATATGGGTTATGGGTTGTGGGATATGGGTTATTGGTTGTGGGATATGGGTTATGGGTTGTGGGATATGTGTTATGGGTTGTGGGATATGGTTATGGGTTGTGGGATATGGGTTATGGGTTGTGGGATATGGGTTATGGGTTGTGGGATATGGGTTATGGGTTGTGGGATATGGGTTATGGGTTGTGGGATATGGGTTGTGGGTTGTTGGATATGGGTTATGGGTTGTGGGATATGGGTTGTGGGTTGTTGGATATGGGTTATGGGTTGTGGGATATGGGTTATTGGTTGTGGGATATGGGTTATGGGTTGTGGGATATGTGTTATGGGTTGTGGGATATGGGTTATGGGTTGTGGGATATGGGTTATGGGTTGTGGGATATGGGTTGTGGGTTGTTGGATATGGGTTATGGGTTGTGGGATATGGGTTATGGGTTGTGGGATATGGGTTATGGGTTCTGGGTTGTGGGATATGGGTTATGGGTTGTGGGATATGGGTTATGGGTTGTGGGATATGGGTTATGGGTTGTGGGATATGGGTTATGGGTTGTGGGATATGGGTTATGGGTTGTGGGTTATGGGTTGTGGGATATGGGTTATGGGTTGTGGGATATGGGTTATGGGTTCTGGGTTGTGGGATATGGGTTATGGGTTGTGGGATATGGGTTATGGGTTGTGGGATATGTGTTATGGGTTGTGGGATATGGGTTATGGGTTGTGGGATATGGGTTATGGGTTGTGGGATATGGGTTATGGGTTGTGGGATATGGGTTGTGGGTTGTTGGATATGGGTTATGGGTTGTGGGATATGGGTTGTGGGTTGTTGGATATGGGTTATGGGTTGTGGGATATGGGTTATTGGTTGTGGGATATGGGTTATGGGTTGTGGGATATGTGTTATGGGTTGTGGGATATGGGTTATGGGTTGTGGGATATGGGTTATGGGTTGTGGGATATGGGTTGTGGGTTGTTGGATATGGGTTATGGGTTGTGGGATATGGGTTATGGGTTGTGGGATATTGGTTATGGGTTCTGGGTTGTGGGATATGGGTTATGGGTTGTGGGATATGGGCTATGGGTTGTGGGGGATATGGGTTATGGGTTGTGGGATATGGGTTATGGGTTGTGGGATATGGGTTATGGGTTATGGGTTGTGGGATATGGGTTATGGGTTGTGGGATATGGGTTATGGGTTGTGGGATATGGGTTATGGGTTGTGGGATGTGGGATATGGGTTATGGGTTGTGGGATATGGGTTATGGGTTGTGGGTTATGGGTTGTGGGATATGGGTTATGGGTTGTGGGATATGGGTTATGGGTTGTGGGATATGGGTTATGGGTTGTGGGATATGGGTTATGGGTTGTGGGTTGTGGGATATGGGTTATGGGTTGTGGGATATTGGTTATGGGTTGTGGGATATGGGTTATGGGTTGTGGGATATGCGTTATGAGTTGTAGGGATTACGCGGCTGGGGCTGGGAGATAAGGGGGGGAGGGGAGGGGTGTTGTCTTCAGAGTACTTGTTTATGTATTATTTGATTGGTCACTACGAGGCGCCATGTGACCTAAGTAATCAGTGCGGCGTGCGCCCATAAACTGCAATAATCGTCGTCATTATTTGTCACCACCAACCGCAGGCTTGTAGGCATTGCCGTAGGAAAAGGTAAAAATGGGATGTGCACAGCATGAGACAATGCGGCCTCATAGCATCTCCCTTCCGCTATAGATTAGTTTGTAACTGTGCATGGCTGGTGGAAGAGCATGTCACTCAAACAAGGGTCAGCTACATGAGGTCGAGGCTTTAGTTAAATGCTAAGATTTATGAAGGCTAACTTTAGGTCGTCACGCTTTGTCTAAGCTCATCAATTGGCCACGAACACGAGGTTGCTTGAGTTAATCTTAGGGCAATGACATTTAAATATCAGACTGCATCAACAGGCTCAGAAATATATACCTTAATGGACGAGCACCTGACAAAAAAAAAGTTATTGGACGAGACGAAGAGGAGTTCAATAACAAATCTTTCCGGCGCGAGTTCATTAAACATTGTGTCATGCAACTGTTCGCCGGATCCAATAATCCAATAATTAATGACCAAATATAGTATGATCCGATAACAAAAGTGTTATTGGATCCTGCAGAGTCCATTATCACTTCCGGTGTTTTTCCCATTGGCTTCAGCATTACGATACATAAACACATGCATTTATTGGTAAAATCTGTGTAACACGTGCTGAATAGGAAACGGCCTCTCAGTTGCATGATAAATGATGTTAATGGAAATTAAAGAACGAAAATATACGGAGCAAGGTCAAAATTTAACTTCATAATATAACCTTCAGATTCCAAGAACGCCATGCCGCACGTTTTGAAATCAAACCTCAGGTGCTCGAATCTCGGATGGCCGAAACCGTAGAGGTCAAAACCAGAATAACCTCAGTTCACAGTGTCCAATCTGAACGATATCACTTCAAACGAGACGTGGGAGCAGTGAGACTCGATACCATAACACACTCGGCACTCCACTTCGGTTGGTGAGGCGGCCATCCGAGCACCGGCCTAGCGACGAGTACCGTCAGGAGGGCCACCTGACCTCCCCGTCTCCAGTCCTCCGTGCTGACTGGCTGACTGTGCGTTGTCTCCCCATCTCCAGTCTTCCGTGCTGACTGCTGTGCGTTGTCTCCCCATCTCCAGTCTTCCGTGCTGACTGCTGTGCGTTGTCTCCCCATCTCCAGTCCTCCGCGCTGACTGACTGCTGTGCGTTGTCTCCGCATCTCCAGTCCTCCGTGCTGACTGTTGTGCGTTGTCTCCCCATCTCCAGTCCTCCGTGCTGACTGACTGCTGTGCGTTGTCTCCCCGTCTCCAGTCCTCCGTGCTGACTGCTGTGCGTTGTCTCCCCGTCTCCAGTCCTCCGTGCTGACTGACTGCTGTGCGTTGTCTCCCCATCTCCAGTCCTCCGTGCTGACTGTTGTGCGTTGTCTCCCCGTCTCCAGTCCTCCGTGCTGACTGACTGCTGTGCGTTGTCTCCCCATCTCCAGTCTTCCGTGCTGACTGCTGTGCGTTGTCTCCCCGTCTCCAGTCCTCCGTCCTGACTGACTGCTGTGCGTTGTCTCCCCATCTCCAGTCTTCCGTGCTGACTGCTGTGCGTTGTCTCCCCGTCTCCAGTCCTCCGTCCTGACTGACTGCTGTGCGTTGTCTCCCCATCTCCAGTCCTCCGTCCTGACTGACTGCTGTGCGTTGTCTCCCCATCTCCAGTCTTCCGTGCTGACTGACTGCTGTGCGTTGTCTCCGCATCTCCAGTCCTCCGTGCTGACTGACTGCTGTGCGTTGTCTCCCCGTCTCCAGTCCTCCGTGCTGACTGACTGCTGTGCGTTGTCTCCCCGTCTCCCCGTCCTCCGTGCTGACTGCTGTGCGTTGTCTCCCCATCTCCAGTCCTCCGTGCTGACTGCTGTGCGTTGTCTCCCCGTCTCCAGTCCTCCGTGCTGACTGCTGTGCGTTGTCTCCCCATCTCCAGTCCTCCGTGCTGACTGCTGTGCGTTGTCTCCCCATCTCCAGTCCTCCGTGCTGACTGCTGTGCGTTGTCTCCCCGTCTCCAGTCCTCCGTGCTGACTGTTGTGCGTTGTCTCCCCATCTCCAGTCTTCCGTGCTGACTGCTGTGCGTTGTCTCCCCATCTCCAGTCCTCCGTGCTGACTGACTGCTGTGCGTTGTCTCCCCATCTCCAGTCCTCCGTGCTGACTGTTGTGCGTTGTCTCCCCGTCTCCAGTCCTCCGTGCTGACTGACTGCTGTGCGTTGTCTCCCCATCTCCAGTCCTCCGTGCTGACTGACTGCTGTGCGTTGTCTCCCCGTCTCCAGTCCTCCGTGCTGACTGACTGCTGTGCGTTGTCTCCCCATCTCCAGTCTTCCGTGCTGACTGCTGTGCGTTGTCTCCCCATCTCCAGTCCTCCGTGCTGACTGTTGTGCGTTGTCTCCCCGTCTCCAGTCCTCCGTGCTGACTGACTGCTGTGCGTTGTCTCCCCGTCTCCAGTCCTCCGTGCTGACTGACTGCTGTGCGTTGTCTCCCCGTCTCCAGTCCTCCGTGCTGACTGACTGCTGTGCGTTGTCTCCCCGTCTCCAGTCCTCCGTGCTGACTGCTGTGCGTTGTCTCCCCATCTCCAGTCCTCCGTGCTGACTGCTGTGCGTTGTCTCCCCGTCTCCAGTCCTCCGTGCTGACTGCTGTGCGTTGTCTCCCCGTCTCCAGTCCTCCGTCCTGACTGACTGCTGTGCGTTGTATCCCCGTCTCCAGTCCTCCGTGCTGACTACTGTGCGTTGTCTCCCCATCTCCAGTCCTCCGTGCTGACTGCTGTGCGTTGTCTCCCCATCTCCAGTCCTCCGTGCTGACTGCTGTGCGTTGTCTCCCCGTCTCCAGTCCTCCGTGCTGACTGCTGTGCGTTGTCTCCCCATCTCCAGTCCTCCGTGCTGACTGCTGTGCGTTGTCTCCCCGTCTCCAGTCCTCCATGCTGACTGCTGTGCGTTGTCTCCCCATCTCCAGTCCTCCGTGCTGACTGCTGTGCGTTGTCTCCCCGTCTCCAGTCCTCCGTGCTGACTGACTGCTGTGCGTTGTCTCCCCGTCTCCCCGTCCTCCGTGCTGACTGCTGTGCGTTGTCTCCCCATCTCCAGTCCTCCGTGCTGACTGCTGTGCGTTGTCTCCCCGTCTCCAGTCCTCCGTGCTGACTGACTGCTGTGCGTTGTCTCCCCGTCTCCAGTCCTCCGTGCTGACTGCTGTGCGTTGTCTCCCCATCTCCAGTCCTCCGTGCTGACTGCTGTGCGTTGTCTCCCCATCTCCAGTCCTCCGTGCTGACTGCTGTGCGTTGTCTCCCCGTCTCCAGTCCTCCGTGCTGACTGCTGTGCGTTGTCTCCCCATCTCCAGTCCTCCGTGCTGACTGACTGCTGTGCGTTGTCTCCCCATCTCCAGTCCTCCGTCCTGACTGACTGCTGTGCGTTGTCTCCCCATCTCCAGTCCTCCGTCCTGACTGACTGCTGTGCGTTGTCTCCCCGTCTCCAGTCCTCCGTGCTGACTGACTGTTGTGCGTTGTCTCCCCATCTCCAGTCCTCCGTCCTGACTGACTGCTGTGCGTTGTCTCCCCGTCTCCAGTCCTCCGTGCTGACTGCTGTGCGTTGTCTCCCCGTCTCCAGTCCTCCGTGCTGACTGACTGCTGTGCGTTGTCTCCCCGTCTCCAGTCCTCCGTGCTGACTGACTGCTGTGCGTTGTCTCCCCATCTCCAGTCCTCCGTGCTGACTGCTGTGCGTTGTCTCCCCATCTCCAGTCCTCCGTGCTGACTGCTGTGCGTTGTCTCCCCGTCTCCAGTCCTCCGTGCTGACTGCTGTGCGTTGTCTCCCCATCTCCAGTCCTCCGTGCTGACTGCTGTGCGTTGTCTCCCCATCTCCAGTCCTCCGTGCTGACTGCTGTGCGTTGTCTCCCCGTCTCCAGTCCTCCGTGCTGACTGACTGCTGTGCGTTGTCTCCCCATCTCCAGTCTTCCGTGCTGACTGCTGTGCGTTGTCTCCCCATCTCCAGTCCTCCGTGCTGACTGACTGTTGTGCGTTGTCTCCCCATCTCCAGTCCTCCGTGCTGACTGACTGCTGTGCGTTGTCTCCCCATCTCCAGTCCTCCGTGCTGACTGCTGTGCGTTGTCTCCCCGTCTCCAGTCCTCCGTGCTGACTGACTGCTGTGCGTTGTCTCCCCATCTCCAGTCCTCCGTGCTGACTGCTGTGCGTTGTCTCCCCGTCTCCAGTCCTCCGTGCTGACTGACTGCTGTGCGTTGTCTCCCCGTCTCCAGTCCTCCGTCCTGACTACTGTGCGTTGTCTCCCCATCTCCAGTCCTCCGTGCTGACTGACTGCTGTGCGTTGTCTCCCCGTCTCCAGTACTCCGTGCTGACTGACTGCTGTGCGTTGTCTCCCCATCTCCAGTCCTCCGTGCTGACTGCTGTGCGTTGTCTCCCCATCTCCAGTCCTCCGTGCTGACTGCTGTGCGTTGTCTCCCCATCTCCAGTCCTCCGTCCTGACTGACTGCTGTGCGTTGTCTCCCCATCTCCAGTCCTCCGTGCTGACTGACTGCTGTGCGTTGTCTCCCCATCTCCAGTCCTCCGTGCTGACTGACTGCTGTGCGTTGTCTCCCCATCTCCAGTCCTCCGTGCTGACTGACTGTTGTGCGTTGTCTCCCCATCTCCAGTCCTCCGTGCTGACTGCTGTGCGTTGTCTCCCCATCTCCAGTCCTCCGTGCTGACTGTTGTGCGTTGTCTCCCCATCTCCAGTCCTCCGTGCTGACTGTTGTGCGTTGTCTCCCCGTCTCCAGTCCTCCGTGCTGACTGCTGTGCGTTGTCTCCCCATCTCCAGTCCTCCGTCCTGACTGACTGTTGTGCGTTGTCTCCCCGTCTCCAGTCCTCCGTCCTGACTGACTGCTGTGCGTTGTCTCCCCGTCTCCAGTCCTCCGTCCTGACTGACTGCTGTGCGTTGTCTCCCCATCTCCAGTCCTCCGTGCTGACTGCTGTGCGTTGTCTCCCCATCTCCAGTCCTCCGTCCTGACTGACTGCTGTGCGTTGTCTCCCCGTCTCCAGTCCTCCGTCCTGACTGACTGCTGTGCGTTGTCTCCCCGTCTCCAGTCCTCCGTCCTGACTGACTGTTGTGCGTTGTCTTCCCATCTCCAGTCCTCCGTGCTGACTGCTGTGCGTTGTCTCCCCATCTCCAGTCCTCCGTCCTGACTGTTGTGCGTTGTCTCCCCGTCTCCAGTCCTCCGTGCTGACTGCTGTGCGTTGTCTCCCCGTCTCCAGTCCTCCGTGCTGACTGCTGTGCGTTGTCTCCCCATCTCCAGTCCTCCGTGCTGACTGACTGCTGTGCGTTGTCTCCCCATCTCCAGTCCTCCGTGCTGACTGCTGTGCGTTGTCTCCCCATCTCCAGTCCTCCGTCCTGACTGACTGCTGTGCGTTGTCTCCCCATCTCCAGTCCTCCGTGCTGACTGCTGTGCGTTGTCTCCCCATCTCCAGTCCTCCGTGCTGACTGCTGTGCGTTGTCTCCCCATCTCCAGTCCTCCGTCCTGACTGACTGTTGTGCGTTGTCTCCCCGTCTCCAGTCCTCCGTCCTGACTGACTGCTGTGCGTTGTCTCCCCATCTCCAGTCCTCCGTGCTGACTGACTGTGCGTTGTCTCCCCATCTCCAGTCCTCCGTGCTGACTGACTGTGCGTTGTCTCCCCATCTCCAGTCCTCCGTGCTGACTGCTGTGCGTTGTCTCCCCATCTCCAGTCCTCCGTCCTGACTACTGTGCGTTGTCTCCCCATCTCCAGTCCTCCGTGCTGACTGCTGTGCGTTGTCTCCCCGTCTCCAGTCCTCCGTGCTGACTGTTGTGCGTTGTCTCCCCGTCTCCAGTCCTCCGTGCTGACTGCTGTGCGTTGTCTCCCCATCTCCAGTCCTCCGTGCTGACTGCTGTGCGTTGTCTCCCAATCTCCAGTCCTCCGTGCTGACTGCTGTGCGTTGTCTCCCCGTCTCCAGTCCTCCGTGCTGACTGCTGTGCGTTGTCTCCCCGTCTCCAGTCCTCCGTGCTGACTGACTGTGCGTTGTCTCCCCATCTCCAGTCCTCCGTGCTGACTGCTGTGCGTTGTCTCCCCATCTCCAGTCCTCCGTCCTGACTGACTGCTGTGCGTTGTCTCCCCGTCTCCAGTCCTCCGTCCTGACTGACTGCTGTGCGTTGTCTCCCCATCTCCAGTTCTCCGTCCTGACTGCTGTGCGTTGTCTCCCCGTCTCCAGTCCTCCGTCCTGACTGACTGCTGTGCGTTGTCTCCCCGTCTCCAGTCCTCCGTGCTGACTGACTGCTGTGCGTTGTCTCCCCGTCTCCAGTCCTCCGTGCTGACTGACTGCTGTGCGTTGTCTCCCCATCTCCAGTCCTCCGTCCTGACTGACTGCTGTGCGTTGTCTCCCCGTCTCCAGTCCTCCGTCCTGACTGACTGCTGTGCGTTGTCTCCCCGTCTCCAGTCCTCCGTCCTGACTGACTGCTGTGCCTTGTCTCCCCATCTCCAGTCCTCCGTGCTGACTGCTGTGCGTTGTCTCCCCATCTCCAGTCCTCCGTCCTGACTGACTGCTGTGCGTTGTCTCCCCGTCTCCAGTCCTCCGTGCTGACTGACTGCTGTGCGTTGTCTCCCCATCTCCAGTCCTCCGTCCTGACTGCTGTGCGTTGTCTCCCCGTCTCCAGTCCTCCGTCCTGACTGACTGTTGTGCGTTGTCTCCCCATCTCCAGTCCTCCGTGCTGACTGCTGTGCGTTGTCTCCCCGTCTCCAGTCCTCCGTGCTGACTGCTGTGCGTTGTCTCCCCGTCTCCAGTCCTCCGTGCTGACTGACTGTTGTGCGTTGTCTCCCCATCTCCAGTCCTCCGTCCTGACTGCTGTGCGTTGTCTCCCCGTCTCCAGTCCTCCGTGCTGACTGACTGCTGTGCGTTGTCTCCCCGTCTCCAGTCCTCCGTGCTGACTGCTGTGCGTTGTCTCCCCATCTCCAGTCCTCCGTCCTGACTGACTGCTGTGCGTTGTCTCCCCGTCTCCAGTCCTCCGTGCTGACTGCTGTGCGTTGTCTCCCCATCTCCAGTCCTCCGTGCTGACTGCTGTGCGTTGTCTCCCCATCTCCAGTCCTCCGTGCTGACTGCTGTGCGTTGTCTCCCCATCTCCAGTCCTCCGTCCTGACTGACTGTTGTGCGTTGTCTCCCCATCTCCAGTCCTCCGTCCTGACTGACTGCTGTGCGTTGTCTCCCCGTCTCCAGTCCTCCGTGCTGACTGCTGTGCGTTGTCTCCCCGTCTCCAGTCCTCCGTGCTGACTGCTGTGTGTTGTCTCCCCATCTCCAGTCCTCCGTGCTGACTGACTGCTGTGCGTTGTCTCCCCGTCTCCAGTCCTCCGTGCTGACTGACTGCTGTGCGTTGTCTCCCCATCTCCAGTCCTCCGTGCTGACTGACTGCTGTGCGTTGTCTCCCCGTCTCCAGTCCTCCGTCCTGACTGACTGCTGTGCGTTGTCTCCCCGTCTCCAGTCCTCCGTGCTGACTGCTGTGCGTTGTCTCCCCGTCTCCAGTCCTCCGTGCTGACTGCTGTGTGTTGTCTCCCCATCTCCAGTCCTCCGTGCTGACTGACTGCTGTGCGTTGTCTCCCCGTCTCCAGTCCTCCGTGCTGACTGACTGTTGTGCGTTGTCTCCCCATCTCCAGTCCTCCGTGCTGACTGACTGCTGTGCGTTGTCTCCCCATCTCCAGTCCTCCGTGCTGACTGACTGCTGTGCGTTGTCTCCCCATCTCCAGTCCTCCGTGCTGACTGCTGTGCGTTGTCTCCCCGTCTCCAGTCCTCCGTGCTGACTGCTGTGTGTTGTCTCCCCGTCCTCCGTGCTGACTGACTGTTGTGCGTTGTCTCCCCATCTCCAGTCCTCCGTGCTGACTGTTGTGCGTTGTCTCCCCGTCTCCAGTCCTCCGTGCTGACTGACTGCTGTGCGTTGTCTCCCCATCTCCAGTCCTCCGTGCTGACTGCTGTGCGTTGTCTCCCCGTCTCCAGTCCTCCGTGCTGACTGCTGTGTGTTGTCTCCCCGTCCTCCGTGCTGACTGACTGTTGTGCGTTGTCTCCCCATCTCCAGTCCTCCGTGCTGACTGTTGTGCGTTGTCTCCCCGTCTCCAGTCCTCCGTGCTGACTGACTGCTGTGCGTTGTCTCCCCATCTCCAGTCCTCCGTGCTGACTGCTGTGCGTTGTCTCCCCGTCTCCAGTCCTCCGTGCTGACTGCTGTGTGTTGTCTCCCCGTCCTCCGTGCTGACTGACTGTTGTGCCTTGTCTCCCCATCTCCAGTCCTCCGTGCTGACTGTTGTGCGTTGTCTCCCCGTCTCCAGTCCTCCGTGCTGACTGACTGCTGTGCGTTGTCTCCCCATCTCCAGTCCTCCGTGCTGACTGCTGTGCGTTGTCTCCCCGTCTCCAGTCCTCCGTGCTGACTGCTGTGCGTTGTCTCCCCGTCTCCAGTCCTCCGTGCTGACTGACTGTTGTGCGTTGTCTCCTCATCTCCAGTCCTCCGTGCTGACTGACTGCTGTGCGTTGTCTCCCCATCTCCAGTCCTCCGTGCTGACTGACTGCTGTGCGTTGTCTCCCCATCTCCAGTCCTCCGTGCTGACTGCTGTGCGTTGTCTCCCCGTCTCCAGTCCTCCGTGCTGACTGACTGTGCGTTGTCTCCCCATCTCCAGTCCTCCGTGCTGACTGCTGTGCGTTGTCTCCCCATCTCCAGTCCTCCGTGCTGACTGACTGCTGTGCGTTGTCTCCCCGTCTCCAGTCCTCCGTGCTGACTGCTGTGTGTTGTCTCCCCGTCCTCCGTGCTGACTGACTGTTGTGCGTTATCTCCCCATCTCCAGTCCTCCGTGCTGACTGTTGTGCGTTGTCTCCCCGTCTCCAGTCCTCCGTGCTGACTGCTGTGTGTTGTCTCCCCATCTCCAGTCCTCCGTCCTGACTGACTGCTGTGCGTTGTCTCCCCATCTCCAGTCCTCCGTGCTGACTGCTGTGTGTTGTCTCCCCATCTCCAGTCCTCCGTCCTGACTGACTGCTGTGCGTTGTCTCCCCATCTCCAGTCCTCCGTGCTGACTGACTGCTGTGCGTTGTCTCCGCATCTCCAGTCCTCCGTGCTGACTGCTGTGCGTTGTCTCCCCATCTCCAGTCCTCCGTGCTGACTCCTGTGCGTTGTCTCCCCATCTCCAGTCCTCCGTGCTGACTGCTGTGCGTTGTCTCCCCGTCTCCAGTCCTCCGTGCTGACTGCTGTGCGTTGTCTCCCCGTCTCCAGTCCTCCGTGCTGACTGCTGTGCGTTGTCTCCCCGTCTCCAGTCCTCCGTGCTGACTGACTGCTGTGCGTTGTCTCCCCATCTCCAGTCCTCCGTGCTGACTGCTGTGCGTTGTCTCCCCATCTCCAGTCCTCCGTGCTGACTGCTGTGCGTTGTCTCCCCGTCTCCAGTCCTCCGTGCTGACTGACTGCTGTGCGTTGTCTCCCCGTCTCCAGTCCTCCGTGCTGACTGACTGCTGTGCGTTGTCTCCCCGTCTCCAGTCCTCCGTGCTGACTGCTGTGCGTTGTCTCCCCATCTCCAGTCCTCCGTGCTGACTGCTGTGCGTTGTCTCCCCATCTCCATTCCTCCGTGCTGACTGACTGCTGTGCGTTGTCTCCCCATCTCCAGTCCTCCGTCCTGACTGACTGCTGTGCGTTGTCTCCCCGTCTCCAGTCCTCCGTGCTGACTGCTGTGCGTTGTCTCCCCATCTCCAGTCCTCCGTGCTGACTGACTGCTGTGCGTTGTCTCCCCATCTCCAGTCCTCCGTCCTGACTGACTGCTGTGCGTTGTCTCCCCGTCTCCAGTCCTCCGTGCTGACTGCTGTGTGTTGTCTCCCCGTCCTCCGTGCTGACTGACTGTTGTGCGTTGTCTCCCCATCTCCAGTCCTCCGTGCTGACTGCTGTGCGTTGTCTCCCCGTCTCCAGTCCTCCGTGCTGACTGACTGCTGTGCGTTGTCTCCCCATCTCCAGTCCTCCGTGCTGACTGCTGTGCGTTGTCTCCCCGTCTCCAGTCCTCCGTGCTGACTGACTGCTGTGCGTTGTCTCCCCATCTCCAGTCCTCCGTGCTGACTGCTGTGTGTTGTCTCCCCGTCCTCCGTGCTGACTGACTGTTGTGCGTTGTCTCCCCAGCTCCAGTCCTCCGTGCTGACTGCTGTGCGTTGTCTCCCCGTCTCCAGTCCTCCGTGCTGACTGACTGCTGTGCGTTGTCTCCCCGTCTCCAGTCCTCCGTGCTGACTGCTGTGCGTTGTCTCCCCATCTCCAGTCCTCCGTGCTGACTGCTGTGCGTTGTCTCCCCGTCTCCAGTCTTCCGTGTTGACTGCTGTGCGTTGTCTCCCCATCTCCAGTCCTCCGTGCTGACTGCTGTGCGTTGTCTCCCCATCTCCAGTCCTCCGTGCTGACTGCTGTGCGTTGTCTCCCCGTCTCCAATCCTCCGTGCTGACTGCTGTGCGTTGTCTCCCCGTCTCCAATCCTCCGTGCTGACTGCTGTGCGTTGTCTCCCTATCTCCAGTCCTCCGTGCTGACTGACTGCTGTGCGTTGTCTCCCCGTCTCCAGTCCTCCGTGCTGACTGCTGTGCGTTGTCTCCCCATCTCCAGTCCTCCGTGCTGACTGCTGTGCGTTGTCTCCCCATCTCCAGTCCTCCGTGCTGACTGCTGTGCGTTGTCTCCCCATCTCCAGTCCTCCGTGCTGACTGACTGCTGTGCGTTGTCTCCCCGTCTCCAGTCCTCCGTGCTGACTGCTGTGCGTTGTCTCCCCATCTCCAGTCCTCCGTGCTGACTGCTGTGCGTTGTCTCCCCGTCTCCAGTCTTCCGTGCTGACTGCTGTGCGTTGTCTCCCCATCTCCAGTCCTCCGTGCTGACTGCTGTGCGTTGTCTCCCCATCTCCAGTCCTCCGTGCTGACTGCTGTGCGTTGTCTCCCCATCTCCAGTCCTCCGTGCTGACTGACTGCTGTGCGTTGTCTCCCCGTCTCCAGTCCTCCGTGCTGACTGCTGTGCGTTGTCTCCCCATCTCCAGTCCTCCGTGCTGACTGCTGTGCGTTGTCTCCCCGTCTCCAGTCTTCCGTGCTGACTGCTGTGCGTTGTCTCCCCATCTCCAGTCCTCCGTGCTGACTGCTGTGCGTTGTCTCCCCATCTCCAGTCCTCCGTGCTGACTGCTGTGCGTTGTCTCCCCGTCTCCAATCCTCCGTGCTGACTGCTGTGCGTTGTCTCCCCGTCTCCAATCCTCCGTGCTGACTGCTGTGCGTTGTCTCCCCATCTCCAGTCCTCCGTGCTGACTGTTGTGCGTTGTCTCCCCGTCTCCAGTCCTCCGTCCTGACTGACTGCTGTGCGTTGTCTCCCCATCTCCAGTCCTCCGTGCTGACTGTTGTGCGTTGTCTCCCCGTCTCCAGTCCTCCGTGCTGACTGACTGCTGTGCGTTGTCTCCCCATCTCCAGTCCTCCGTGCTGACTGACTGCTGTGCGTTGTCTCCCCGTCTCCAGTCCTCCGTCCTGACTGACTGCTGTGCGTTGTCTCCCCATCTCCAGTCCTCCGTGCTGACTGTTGTGCGTTGTCTCCCCGTCTCCAGTCCTCCGTGCTGACTGACTGCTGTGCGTTGTCTCCCCATCTCCAGTCCTCCGTGCTGACTGTTGTGCGTTGTCTCCCCGTCTCCAGTCCTCCGTGCTGACTGACTGCTGTGCGTTGTCTCCCCATCTCCAGTCCTCCGTGCTGACTGCTGTGCGTTGTCTCCCCGTCTCCAGTCCTCCGTGCTGACTGCTGTGCGTTGTCTCCCCGTCTCCAGTCCTCCGTGCTGACTGACTGATGTGCGTTGTCTCCCCATCTCCAGTCCTCCGTGCTGACTGCTGTGCGTTGTCTCCCCGTCTCCAGTCCTCCGTGCTGACTGCTGTGCGTTGTCTCCCCGTCTCCAGTCCTCCGTGCTGACTGCTGTACGTTGTCTCCCCGTCTCCAGTCCTCCGTGCTGACTGACTGTTGTGCGTTGTCTCCTCATCTCCAGTCCTCCGTGCTGACTGACTGCTGTGCGTTGTCTCCCCATCTCCAGTCCTCCGTGCTGACTGACTGCTGTGCGTTGTCTCCCCATCTCCAGTCCTCCGTGCTGACTGCTGTGCGTTGTCTCCCCGTCTCCAGTCCTCCGTGCTGACTGACTGTGCGTTGTCTCCCCATCTCCAGTCCTCCGTGCTGACTGCTGTGCGTTGTCTCCCCATCTCCAGTCCTCCGTGCTGACTGACTGCTGTGCGTTGTCTCCCCGTCTCCAGTCCTCCGTGCTGACTGCTGTGTGTTGTCTCCCCGTCCTCCGTGCTGACTGACTGTTGTGCGTTATCTCCCCATATCCAGTCCTCCGTGCTGACTGTTGTGCGTTGTCTCCCCGTCTCCAGTCCTCCGTGCTGACTGCTGTGTGTTGTCTCCCCATCTCCAGTCCTCCGTCCTGACTGACTGCTGTGCGTTGTCTCCCCATCTCCAGTCCTCCGTGCTGACTGCTGTGTGTTGTCTCCCCATCTCCAGTCCTCCGTCCTGACTGACTGCTGTGCGTTGTCTCCCCATCTCCAGTCCTCCGTGCTGACTGACTGCTGTGCGTTGTCTCCGCATCTCCAGTCCTCCGTGCTGACTGCTGTGCGTTGTCTCCCCATCTCCAGTCCTCCGTGCTGACTCCTGTGCGTTGTCTCCCCATCTCCAGTCCTCCGTGCTGACTGCTGTGCGTTGTCTCCCCGTCTCCAGTCCTCCGTGCTGACTGCTGTGCGTTGTCTCCCCGTCTCCAGTCCTCCGTGCTGACTGCTGTGCGTTGTCTCCCCGTCTCCAGTCCTCCGTGCTGACTGACTGCTGTGCGTTGTCTCCCCATCTCCAGTCCTCCGTGCTGACTGCTGTGCGTTGTCTCCCCATCTCCAGTCCTCCGTGCTGACTGCTGTGCGTTGTCTCCCCGTCTCCAGTCCTCCGTGCTGACTGACTGCTGTGCGTTGTCTCCCCGTCTCCAGTCCTCCGTGCTGACTGACTGCTGTGCGTTGTCTCCCCGTCTCCAGTCCTCCGTGCTGACTGCTGTGCGTTGTCTCCCCATCTCCAGTCCTCCGTGCTGACTGCTGTGCGTTGTCTCCCCATCTCCAGTCCTCCGTGCTGACTGACTGCTGTGCGTTGTCTCCCCATCTCCAGTCCTCCGTCCTGACTGACTGCTGTGCGTTGTCTCCCCGTCTCCAGTCCTCCGTGCTGACTGCTGTGCGTTGTCTCCCCATCTCCAGTCCTCCGTGCTGACTGACTGCTGTGCGTTGTCTCCCCATCTCCAGTCCTCCGTCCTGACTGACTGCTGTGCGTTGTCTCCCCGTCTCCAGTCCTCCGTGCTGACTGCTGTGTGTTGTCTCCCCGTCCTCCGTGCTGACTGACTGTTGTGCGTTGTCTCCCCATCTCCAGTCCTCCGTGCTGACTGCTGTGCGTTGTCTCCCCGTCTCCAGTCCTCCGTGCTGACTGACTGCTGTGCGTTGTCTCCCCATCTCCAGTCCTCCGTGCTGACTGCTGTGCGTTGTCTCCCCGTCTCCAGTCCTCCGTGCTGACTGACTGCTGTGCGTTGTCTCCCCATCTCCAGTCCTCCGTGCTGACTGCTGTGTGTTGTCTCCCCGTCCTCCGTGCTGACTGACTGTTGTGCGTTGTCTCCCCAGCTCCAGTCCTCCGTGCTGACTGCTGTGCGTTGTCTCCCCGTCTCCAGTCCTCCGTGCTGACTGACTGCTGTGCGTTGTCTCCCCGTCTCCAGTCCTCCGTGCTGACTGCTGTGCGTTGTCTCCCCATCTCCAGTCCTCCGTGCTGACTGCTGTGCGTTGTCTCCCCGTCTCCAGTCTTCCGTGCTGACTGCTGTGCGTTGTCTCCCCATCTCCAGTCCTCCGTGCTGACTGCTGTGCGTTGTCTCCCCATCTCCAGTCCTCCGTGCTGACTGCTGTGCGTTGTCTCCCCGTCTCCAATCCTCCGTGCTGACTGCTGTGCGTTGTCTCCCCGTCTCCAATCCTCCGTGCTGACTGCTGTGCGTTGTCTCCCTATCTCCAGTCCTCCGTGCTGACTGACTGCTGTGCGTTGTCTCCCCGTCTCCAGTCCTCCGTGCTGACTGCTGTGCGTTGTCTCCCCATCTCCAGTCCTCCGTGCTGACTGCTGTGCGTTGTCTCCCCATCTCCAGTCCTCCGTGCTGACTGCTGTGCGTTGTCTCCCCATCTCCAGTCCTCCGTGCTGACTGACTGCTGTGCGTTGTCTCCCCGTCTCCAGTCCTCCGTGCTGACTGCTGTGCGTTGTCTCCCCATCTCCAGTCCTCCGTGCTGACTGCTGTGCGTTGTCTCCCCGTCTCCAGTCTTCCGTGCTGACTGCTGTGCGTTGTCTCCCCATCTCCAGTCCTCCGTGCTGACTGCTGTGCGTTGTCTCCCCATCTACAGTCCTCCGTGCTGACTGCTGTGCGTTGTCTCCCCATCTCCAGTCCTCCGTGCTGACTGACTGCTGTGCGTTGTCTCCCCGTCTCCAGTCCTCCGTGCTGACTGCTGTGCGTTGTCTCCCCATCTCCAGTCCTCCGTGCTGACTGCTGTGCGTTGTCTCCCCGTCTCCAGTCTTCCGTGCTGACTGCTGTGCGTTGTCTCCCCATCTCCAGTCCTCCGTGCTGACTGCTGTGCGTTGTCTCCCCATCTCCAGTCCTCCGTGCTGACTGCTGTGCGTTGTCTCCCCGTCTCCAATCCTCCGTGCTGACTGCTGTGCGTTGTCTCCCCGTCTCCAATCCTCCGTGCTGACTGCTGTGCGTTGTCTCCCCATCTCCAGTCCTCCGTGCTGACTGTTGTGCGTTGTCTCCCCGTCTCCAGTCCTCCGTCCTGACTGACTGCTGTGCGTTGTCTCCCCATCTCCAGTCCTCCGTGCTGACTGGCTGCTGTGCGTTGTCTCCCCGTCTCCAGTCCTCCGTCCTGACTGACTGCTGTGCGTTGTCTCCCCATCTCCAGTCCTCCGTGCTGACTGTTGTGCGTTGTCTCCCCGTCTCCAGTCCTCCGTGCTGACTGACTGCTGTGCGTTGTCTCCCCATCTCCAGTCCTCCGTGCTGACTGTTGTGCGTTGTCTCCCCGTCTCCAGTCCTCCGTGCTGACTGACTGCTGTGCGTTGTCTCCCCATCTCCAGTCCTCCGTGCTGACTGCTGTGCGTTGTCTCCCCGTCTCCAGTCCTCCGTGCTGACTGCTGTGCGTTGTCTCCCCGTCTCCAGTCCTCCGTGCTGACTGACTGCTGTGCGTTGTCTCCCCATCTCCAGTCCTCCGTGCTGACTGCTGTGCGTTGTCTCCCCGTCTCCAGTCCTCCGTGCTGACTGCTGTGCGTTGTCTCCCCATCTCCAGTCCTCCGTGCTGACTGCTGTGCGTTGTCTCCCCATCTCCAGTCCTCCGTGCTGACTGCTGTGCGTTGTCTCCCCGTCTCCAGTCCTCCGTCCTGACTGACTGCTGTGCGTTGTCTCCCCGTCTCCAGTCCTCCGTGCTGACTGCTGTGCGTTGTCTCCCCATCTCCAGTCCTCCGTGCTGACTGTTGTGCGTTGTCTCCCCGTCTCCAGTCCTCCGTGCTGACTGACTGCTGTGCGTTGTCTCCCCGTCTCCAGTCCTCCGTGCTGACTGACTGCTGTGTGTTGTCTCCCCGTCTCCAGTCCTCCGTGCTGACTGCTGTGCGTTGTCTCCCCATCTCCAGTCCTCCGTGCTGACTGTTGTGCGTTGTCTCCCCGTCTCCAGTCCTCCGTCCTGACTGACTGCTGTGCGTTGTCTCCCCATCTCCAGTCCTCCGTGCTGACTGTTGTGCGTTGTCTCCCCGTCTCCAGTCCTCCGTGCTGACTGCTGTGCGTTGTCTCCCCATCTCCAGTCCTCCGTGCTGACTGACTGCTGTGCGTTGTCTCCCCGTCTCCAGTCCTCCGTGCTGACTGACTGCTGTGCGTTGTCTCCCCGTCCTCCGTGCTGACTGCTGTGCGTTGTCTCCCCGTCTCCAGTCCTCCGTGCTGACTGCTGTGCGTTGTCTCCCCATCTCCAATCCTCCGTGCTGACTGCTGTGCGTTGTCTCCCCGTCTCCAGTCCTCCGTGCTGACTGCTGTGCGTTGTCTCCCCATCTCCAGTCCTCCGTGCTGACTGCTGTGCGTTGTCTCCCCGTCTCCAGTCCTCCGTGCTGACTGACTGTTGTGCGTTGTCTCCCCATCTCCAATCCTCCGTGCTGACTGCTGTGCGTTGTCTCCCCGTCTCCAGTCCTCCGTGCTGACTGCTGTGCGTTGTCTCCCCGTCCTCCGTGCTGACTGTTGTGCGTTGTCTCCCCGTCTCCAGTCCTCCGTGCTGACTGACTGCTGTGCGTTGTCTCCCCGTCCTCCGTGCTGACTGCTGTGCGTTGTCTCCCCGTCTCCAGTCCTCCGTGCTGACTGACTGCTGTGCGTTGTCTCCCCGTCCTCCGTGCTGACTGCTGTGTGTTGTCTCCCCGTCTCCAGTCCTCCGTGCTGACTGCTGTGTGTTGTCTCCCCGTCTCCAGTCCTCCGTGCTGACTGACTGCTGTGCGTTGTCTCCCCGTCTCCAGTCCTCCGTGCTGACTGACTGCTGTGCGTTGTCTCCCCATCTCCAGTCCTCCGTCCTGACTGACTGCTGTGCGTTGTCTCCCCGTCTCCAGTCCTCCGTGCTGACTGCTGTGTGTTGTCTCCCCGTCTCCAGTCCTCCGTGCTGACTGACTGCTTTGCGTTGTCTCCCCATCTCCAGTCCTCCGTGCTGACTCCTGTGCGTTGTCTCCCCATCTCCAGTCCTCCGTGCTGACTGTTGTGCGTTGTCTCCCCATCTCCAGTCCTCCGTGCTGACTCCTGTGCGTTGTCTCCCCATCTCCAGTCCTCCGTGCTGACTGTTGTGCGTTGTCTCCCCATCTCCAGTCCTCCGTGCTGACTGACTGCTGTGTGTTGTCTCCCCCATCTCCAGTCCTCCGTGCTGACTGCTGTGCGTTGTCTCCCCATCTCCAGTCCTCCGTGCTGACTGACTGCTGTGCGTTGTCTCCCCGTCTCCAGTCCTCCGTGCTGACTGTTGTGCGTTGTCTCCCCATCTCCAGTCCTCCGTGCTGACTGACTGCTGTGCGTTGTCTCCCCATCTCCAGTCCTCCGTCCTGACTGACTGCTGTGCGTTGTCTCCCCATCTCCAGTCCTCCGTGCTGACTGCTGTGCGTTGTCTCCCCGTCTCCAGTCCTCCGTCCTGACTGACTGCTGTGCGTTGTCTCCCCATCTCCAGTCCTCCGTGCTGACTGCTGTGCGTTGTCTCCCCGTCTCCAGTCCTCCGTCCTGACTGACTGCTGTGCGTTGTCTCCCCATCTCCAGTCCTCCGTGCTGACTGACTGTTGTGCGTTGTCTCCCCGTCTCCAGTCCTCCGTCCTGACTGACTGTTGTGCGTTGTCTCCCCATCTCCAGTCCTCCGTACTGACTGCTGTGCGTTGTCTCCCCGTCTCCAGTCCTCCGTCCTGACTGACTGCTGTGCGTTGTCTCCCCGTCTCCAGTCCTCCGTGCTGACTGCTGTGCGTTGTCTCCCCGTCTCCAGTCCTCCGTGCTGACTGACTGCTGTGCGTTGTCTCCCCGTCTCCAGTCCTCCGTGCTGACTGACTGCTGTGCGTTGTCTCCCCGTCTCCAGTCCTCCGTGCTGACTGACTGCTGTGCGTTGTCTCCCCGTCTCCAGTCCTCCGTCCTGACTGACTGCTGTGCGTTGTCTCCCCGTCTCCAGTCCTCCGTGCTGACTGCTGTGTGTTGTCTCCAGTCCTCCGTGCTGACTGCTGTGTGTTGTCTCCCCGTCCTCCGTGCTGACTGCTGTGCGTTGTCTCCCCGTCTCCAGTCCTCCGTGCTGACTGCTGTGTGTTGTCTCCAGTCCTCCGTGCTGACTGCTGTGTGTTGTCTCCCCGTCCTCCGTGCTGACTGCTGTGTGTTGTCTCCCCATCTCCAGTCCTCCATGCTGACTGCTGTGCGTTGTCTCCCCGTCTCCAGTCCTCCGTGCTGACTGACTGCTGTGCGTTGTCTCCCCGTCTCCAGTCCTCCGTGCTGACTGACTGTGCGTTGTCTCCCCGTCTCCAGTCCTCCGTGCTGACTGCTGTGCGTTGTCTCCCCATCTCCAGTCCTCCGTGCTGACTGCTGTGCGTTGTCTCCCCATCTCCAGTCCTCCGTGCTGACTGCTGTGCGTTGTCTCCCCATCTCCAGTCCTCCGTGCTGACTGCTGTGCGTTGTCTCCCCATCTCCAGTCCTCCGTGCTGACTGCTGTGCGTTGTCTCCCCATCTCCAGTCCTCCGTGCTGACTGACTGCTGTGCGTTGTCTCCCCGTCTCCAGTCCTCCGTGCTGACTGACTGCTGTGCGTTGTCTCCGCATCTCCAGTCCTCCGCGCTGACTGACTGCTGTGCGTTGTCTCCCCGTCTCCAGTCCTCCGTGCTGACTGACTGCTGTACGTTGTCTCCCCATCTCCAGTCCTCCGTGCTGACTGCTGTGCGTTGTCTCCCCGTCCCCAGTCCTCCGTGCTGACTGACTGTGCGTTGTCTCCCCGTCTCCAGTCCTCCGTGCTGACTGCTGTGCGTTGTCTCCCCATCTCCCCGTCCTCCGTGCTGACTGCTGTGCGTTGTCTCCCCGTCTCCAGTCCTCCGTGCTGACTGCTGTGCGTTATCGCTGGTCTCTTGTCAAGCTTCTGCCAGCCGGGAGAGGTGAACGCAGCGGTCAATTTCTGGACGCACGTCCAGAAATAACAAAAGGAAAAGAGACTTAGTTATGACAAAATAACTGCTGAATTTATCCTCTGAAAATACTACAAAAAAGGTGTGCCTTTATGGAAAGCAAATGACGTCAAAAGACGTCAAAAACAAATATATTAAACCTATGGAAACAATGATAACGGTACCTACAGAAGAGATTAAAAAAAAACACAAATGATGTCATTATCGAAAGCTCCTGCATCTGCCGTTCTCGGAAGCTTTCGGACATACGGTATCCGGATGCCTTTGATATGGAATGCTGTCTGACTCTGTGCATTGTTTTCGTTTTTTGTATCCGTTATCGTGCTCCAAAGCTTTCCGACATGCAGTATTCGGAAGCCTTCGATAAAGCATATACT
The DNA here is from genome assembly GCA_036785665.1 of Chirona hameri. Taxonomy (NCBI): domain Eukaryota; kingdom Metazoa; phylum Arthropoda; class Thecostraca; order Balanomorpha; family Balanidae; genus Chirona; species Chirona hameri. Next base: position 31,100 of record JAXIVJ010007588.1, read on the forward strand.
TTCAATGCGCTTTTTAGAGGACGAACTTCAATTGAAATCCAACCGGTTATCCCCTGTATCGCGAGACTCCAGTCATTAGTCCTCGACCGGTGACGTCACCACCTCTGACGTCATCAGCGCCGGTAATTACTGAGTCCGCCGCCAGGGGGACATCACAGGAGACCGACGCGCTTTGTCCGCGCCGTCTGCCGTGATTGCTCGCGCTTCTGCAACAAACGAGGTGCAAATAGCAGGGCAGCTGATGGCTGGGTGCCGTCCTCCCCCCGCTCCCCGCTCGCCTGTCATCAGGGAGGGGTGGAGGGGGGGGGGGCGTGGGATCGTCGCGCGGTACGACTGTGGTGGGCTGATGGCGGTGTCGCAATGACCCCGGTGGCGGTCCGGTCAGTGGCGACTCGTGGTCCTCGAAGTACCTGAGACCCAAGTCCAGAAGTTGCAACGGAGGAGCAGCTGCGACCCGCGAGTTTAGTTAACAAACTAAAACAAATCGCAGGCGTATGAACGGGGGTGGGGCCATTCCCCCACTATTTGATCAGCATTATTGATACAATCTGTATTTGTGTCTAATAAGGAAAATGTTCGTCAGTAAAGGGCAGATCAAGACGAGAGGAGCTCTAATACCTATGCAAATACATTTTGCATGCGGGGGTTGGGGTCCACTCAAGATGAGATTGAAGTTTCTCCTCCACACTTTTCATGACGTTCCTAAGATTCTGAAACAAATATGAAATAATCCGTTCAAGTTACTTAGGTTTTCTCTCAAATCAGGTCAGAACGTAAGCCAATTTACGGCCGATTTCAGGCGTTTTGGGAGTGCCCCTTTGGTCTCCATTGAATCCGGCGGTGCCAAAATCTTAGCTCTTTAGTTCGGAAATTATATCAAAGACTTTGCTTTTAATCCTAGCTCTACTGTCTGGTGGCCTGTGGTTGTCGGGTGTGTGGCATTCTACTGTCCGGTGACCTGTGGTTGTCGGGTGTGTCGGGTGTGTCGGGTGTGTCGGGTGTGTCGGGTATGTCGGGTGTTTCGGGTGTGTCGGGTGTGTCGGGTGTGTCGGGTGTGTCGAGTGTGTCGGGTGTGTCGGGTGTGTCGGGTGTGTGGCATACCTGTGTGATCGGGGATGTACGGATGGCATCCAGGCTTGACACGTTGACAGCGTGGGTGGAGTGTCCTATTCAAATGGTGGGGCCACTGCCCCACCAACTTTTGTCAGTTTTGAAGGTTTTCTGACGGTAAATGGTCATTTTCACCTTAGCCATGCAAAACAACCACCCAATATGACATTTCGTCCCACCAACTTTGTATGGAAAGCTCCACCAATGGTTGGGAGGGTTAGATGCGTGGGAGAGGTACAATATGGGCGATTCAACGTGAATCGGCGTTGAAATGCCTCGACGCTGCGATTATCGGTCTTACTGATTATTTTGTATGGGTCTCTGCGAAAATATCAGCAAAGATGAGAGCAGTCCGTCAGCAAGGTCTATCATATGATTGTCAATGAACATTTTTTGTTCCAAGTTTGTATGAAAATAAACATAACAGTGCCTTCTAAAACACTGACAGGTCAGCGTTTACCGAACATAGTTCTGCATTGCAGCAGAAACATTACTTCAGTTTGCACGCACCCTTAGACTCATCGCTGTGATATGGCAACATACCGGACATCAAGACAAGATTGGTCAGCGATTTGACAGTGAATGCACACAGACAATGAATGTCCGGATCTTATAGCATTCTTGAACCGTGACTGTACTGGAAAGATATACAAGTTCCGGTATGCGAGTTTACGCAGAATGAATTACGGCTATCGTTTGCGTGGATCATCTGTTATGGGTGTGCCAGGGTTGCAGCCTATGACCACCATCAAGCTGTGTGTTCGTCGAGTTAACACGTGAAAGTCAGTTAATTTCACCTGACTTTCACTTGTTAACCACACGGACACACACTATGGTGGTGGTCATACGTTATATTAACTGACTTTCTGGAGTCGGCGATACTGTAGAACGCTGCCGGCTTGTTAGATCGAAGATACATTTTTTGGCAAATGTGGGCATCCAAAATCAGAAAACGGACTTAAGTTTTATTGAAACCGTAATGCTATTGAAGTTCGGTACCTGTATGCTTTTAGTTACTTGAAAACTACTTTTCATCAGAGTCCAAAACAATAAGTTTAGGTTGCGTATTGCTATCAGGATCGTTACTATCAATAAATGAAAATGACATTGTGATCAACAGCCTAATCAGTTCAATCTGTATCCAGGATTCTTGGTATGATTTAGTGTTTCACGTGCACCCATGTCACATCGTGTGATATGACTCTGCCATCGTCACATTGGTGGTCTATTGTGTTGATTTGTTTATTGTTTATTGATAAAGAAACACCAACAGACATCATGCCCACTAATAGGCGCAGTCACATAGTAAAACAAGTTATGGGTGTTGCATCCTTGCTTGCGAATTTCGTGCGATTTTGCCTTTCACTGCACGAACTGTGGTTGCTGCAACACAACACACCAATCCCATCCAAATCAACCAAACCAAATCATCTGCTCTCTTAACAAATGTGAATCCAATAAATAAAAATGGTGTTGTGATGTCCTATGATCATGCCCTATGACTCACCATACTCATGATAACCATCCCACTGCTGACAGGCGCTGGCGCTGACCTACCCCGCTTGTCTCAGTCCCGCCTGTCTCAGCCGACAGACGCTGGCGCTGACCTACCCCGCCTGTCTCAGCCGACAGGCGCTGGCGCTGACCTACCCCGCCTGTCTCAGCCGACAGGCGCTGGCGCTGACCTATCCCGCCTGTCTCAGTCCCGCCTGTCTCAGCCGACAGGCGCTGGCGCTGACCTACCCCGCCTGTCTCAGTCCGGCCTGTCTCAGCCGACAGACGCTGGCGCTGACCTACCCCGCCTGTCTCAGTCCCGCCTGTCTCAGCCGACAGACGCTGGCGCTGACCTATCCCGCCTGTCTCAGCCGACAGGCGCTGGCGCTGACCTACCCCGCCTGTCTCAGTCCCGCCTGTCTCAGCCGACAGACGCTGGCGCTGACCTACCCCGCCTGTCTCAGTCCCGCCTGTCTCAGCCGACAGACGCTGGCGCTGACCTACCCCGCCTGTCTCAGTCCCGCCTGTCTCAGCCGACAGACGCTGGCGCTGACCTATCCCGCCTGTCTCAGCCGACAGACGCTGGCGCTGACCTACCCCGCCTGTCCCAGCCGACAGGCGCTGGCGCTGACCTACCCCGCCTGTCTCAGCTGACATGCGCTGGCGCTGACCTACCCCGCCTGTCTCAGCCGACAGGCGCTGGCGCTGACCTACCCCGCCTGTCTCAGTCCCGCCTGTCTCAGCCGACAGGCGCTTGCGCTGACCTACCCCGCCTGTCTCAGTCGCAGACGCTGGCGCTGACCTATCCCGCCTGTCTCAGCTGACATGCGCTGGCGCTGACCTATCCCGCCTGTCTCAGCCGACAGACGCTGGCGCTGACCTACCCCGCCTGTCTCAGGTGACAGACGCTGGCGCTGACCTATCCCGCCTGTCTCAGCCGACAGGCGCTGGCGCTGACCTATCCCGCCTGTCTCAGCCGACAGGCGCTGGCGCTGACCTACCCCGCTTGTCTCAGTCCCTCCTGTCTCAGCCGACAGGCGCTGGCGCTGACCTACCCCGCTTGTCTCAGTCCCGCCTGTCTCAGCCGACAGACGCTGGCGCTGACCTACCCCGCTTGTCTCAGTCCCGCCTGTCTCAGCCGACAGGCGCTGGCGCTGACCTACCCCGCTTGTCTCAGTCCCGCCTGTCTCAGCCGACAGACGCTGGCGCTGACCTACCCCGCTTGTCTCAGTCCCGCCTGTCTCAGCCGACAGGCGCTGGCGCTGACCTACCCCGCTTGTCTCAGTCCCGCCTGTCTCAGTCCCGCCTGTCTCAGCCGACAGGCGCTGGCGCTGACCTACCCCGCTTGTCTCAGTCCCGCCTGTCTCAGCCGACAGACGCTGGCGCTGACCTACCCCGCTTGTCTCAGTCCCGCCTGTCTCAGCCGACAGACGCTGGCGCTGACCTACCCCGCTTGTCTCAGTCCCGCCTGTCTCAGCCGACAGGCGCTGGCGCTGACCTACCCCGCTTGTCTCAGTCCCGCCTGTCTCAGCCGACAGACGCTGGCGCTGACCTACCCCGCTTGTCTCAGTCGCAGACGCTGGCGCTGACCTACCCCGCTTGTCTCAGTCGACAGGCGCTGGCGCTGACCTACCCCGCTTGTCTCAGTCCCGCCTGTCTCAGCTGACAGACGCTGGCGCTGACCTACCCCGCTTGTCTCAGTCCCGCCTGTCTCAGCCGACAGACGCTGGCGCTGACCTATCCCGCCTGTCTCAGCCGACAGGCGCTGACGCTGACCTACCCCGCCTGTCTCAGTCCCGCCTGTCTCAGCCGACAGGCGCTGGCGCTGACCTATCCCGCCTGTCTCAGCCGACAGGCGCTGGCGCTGACCTACCCCGCTTGTCTCAGTCCCGCCTGTCTCAGCCGACAGACGCTGGCGCTGACCTACCCCGCTTGTCTCAGTCCCGCCTGTCTCAGCCGACAGGCGCTGGCGCTGACCTATCCCGCCTGCCTCAGCCGACAAGTGCTGGCGCTGACCTACCCCGCCTGTCTCAGTCGCAGAATCTGGCGCTGACATATCCCGCCTGTCTCAGCTGACATGCGCTGGCGCTGACCTATCCCGCCTGTCTCAGCTGACATGCGCTGGCGCTGACCTATCCCGCCTGTCTCAGCTGACATGCGCTGGCGCTGACCTATCCCGCCTGTCTCAGCCGACAGGCGCTGGCGCTGACCTATCCCGCCTGTCTCAGTCGCAGAATCTGGCGCTGACCTATCCCGCCTGTCTCAGTCGCAGAATCTGACGCTGACCTACCCCGCCTGTCTCAGCCGACAGGCGCTGGCGCTGACCTTTCCCGCCTGTCTCAGTCGCAGACGCTGGCGCTGACCTATCCCGCCTGTCTCAGCCGACAGGCGCTGGCGCTGACCTATCCCGCCTGTCTCAGGTGACAGACGCTGGCGCTGACCTACCCCGCCTGTCTCAGTCCCGCCTGGCTCAGCCGACAGACGCTGGCGCTGACCTACCCCGCCTGTCTCAGTCCCGCCTGTCTCAGCCGACAGGCGCTGGCGCTGACCTATCCCGCCTGTCTCAGCCGACAGGCGCTGACGCTGACCTACCCCGCCTGTCTCAGTCCCGCCTGTCTCAACCGACAGACGCTGGCGCTGACCTACCCCGCCTGTCTCAGCCGACAGGCGCTGGCGCTGACCTATCCCGCCTGTCTCAGTCGCAGACGCTGGCGCTGACCTATCCCGCCTGTCTCAGCCGACAGGTGCTGGCGCTGACCTATCCCGCCTGTCTCAGTCGCAGACGCTGGCGCTGACCTATCCCGCCTGTCTCAGCCGACAGGCGCTGGCGCTGACCTATCCCGCCTGTCTCAGGTGACAGACGCTAGCGCTGACCTACCCCGCCTGTCTCAGTCCCGCCTGTCTCAGCCGACAGACGCTGGCGCTGACCTACCCCGCCTGTCTCAGTCCCGCCTGTCTCAGCCGACAGACGCTGGCGCTGACCTACCCCGCCTATCTCAGCCGACAGGCGCTGGCGCTGACCTATCCCGCCTGTCTCAGTCGCAGACGCTGGTGCTGACCTATCCCGCCTGTCTCAGCCGACAGGCGCTGGCGCTGACCTATCCCGCCTGTCTCAGTCGCAGATGCTGGCGCTGACCTATCCCGCCTGTCTCAGCCGACAGGCGCTGGCGCTGACCTATCCCGCCTGTCTCAGTCGCAGACGCTGGCGCTGACCTATCCCGCCTGTCTCAGTCGCAGACGCTGGCGCTGACCTATCCCGCCTGTCTCAGCCGACAGGCGCTGGCGCTGACCTATCCCGCCTGTCTCAGGTGACAGACGCTGGCGCTGACCTACCCCGCCTGTCTCAGTCCCGCCTGTCTCAGCCGACAGACGCTGGCGCTGACCTACCCCACCTGTCTCAGTCCCGCCTGTCTCAGCCGACAGGCGCTGGCGCTGACCTATCCCGCCTGTCTCAGGTGACAGGCCCTGGCGCTGACCTATCCCGCCTGTCTCAGTCGCAGAATCTGGCGCTGACCTACCCCGCCTCTCTCAGCCGCAGTAGGTACACACACGTGACCTACCCCGCCTGTCTCAGCCGCAGTAGATACACACACGTGACCTACCCCGCCGGTCACGTGACACCTTTCCGAAGAATTATCCTCGACATGGAGCTGCTACTCATAGCGGGGGCGGCGAAAGCTCTCCAGAGATACGGGGAAAATCGCAGGAATTCTCCAGAAATACGGGGCAAATCGCAGGAATTCTCCAGAAATACGGGGCAAATCGCAGGGATTCTCCAGAAATACGGGGCAAATCGCAGGGATTCTCCAGAAATACGGGGCATATCGCAGGGATTCTCCAGAGATACGGGGCAAATCGCAGGGATTCTCCAGAAATACGGGGCAAATCGCAGGGATTCTCCAGAAATACGGGGCAAATCGCAGGGATTCTCCAGAAATACGGGGCAAATCGCAGGGATTCTCCAGAAATACGGGGCAACTCGCAGGGATTCTCCAGAGATACGGGGCAAATCGCAGGAATTCTCCAGAAATACGGGGCAGATCGCAGGGATTCTCCAGAAATACGGGGCATATCGCAGGGATTCTGCAGAGATACGGGGAAAATCGCAGGGATTCTCCAGAAATACGGGGCAAATCGCAGGGATTCTCCAAAAATACGGGGCAGATCGCAGGGATTCTCCAGAAATACGGGGCAAATCGCAGGGTTTCTCCAGAAATACGGGGCATATCGCAGGGATTCTCCAGAAATACGGGGCAGATCGCAGGGATTCTCCAGAAATACGGGAAAAACGCCGGGATTCTCCAGAAATACGGGGCAAATCGCAGGGATTCTCCAGAAATACGGGGCAGATCGCAGGGACTCTCCAGAAATACGGGAAAACGCAGGGATTCTCCATAAATACGGGGCATATCGCAGGGATTCTCCAGAGATACGGGGCAAATCGCAGGGATTCTCCAGAAATACGGGGCAGATCGCAGGGATTCTCCAGAAATACGGGAAAAACGCAGGGATTCTCCAGAAATACGGGGCAAATCGCAGGGATTCTCCAGAAATACGGGGCAGATCGCAGGGATTCTCCAGAAATACGGGAAAAACGCAGGGATTCTCCAGAAATACGGGGCAAATCGCAGGGATTCTCCAGAAATACGGGGCATATCGCAGGGATTCTCCAGAGATACTGCGCAAATCGCAGGGATTGTCCAGAAATACGGGGCAAATCGCAGGGATTCTCCAGAAATACGGGGCAAATCGCAGGGATTCTCCAGAAATACGGGGCAAATCGCAGGGATTCTCCAGAAAGACGGGGCAAATCGCAGGGATTTTCCAGAGATACGGGGCAAATCGCAGGAATTCTCCAGAAATACGGGGCAGATCGCAGGGATTCTCCAGAAATACGGGGCATATCGCAGGGATTCTCCAGAGATACGGGGCAAATCGCAGGGATTCTCCAGAAATACGGGGCAAATCGCAGGGATTCTTCAGAAATACGGGGCAGATCGCAGGGATTCTCCAGAAATACGGGGCAAATCGCAGGGATTCTCCAGAAATACGGGGCAGATCGCAGGGATTCTCCAGAAATACGGGGCAAATCGCAGGGATTCTCCAGAAATACGGGGCATATCGCAGGGATTCTCCAGAAATACGGGGCAGATCGCAGGGATTCTCCAGAAATACAGGAAAAACGCCGGGATTCTCCAGAAATACGGGGCAAATCGCAGGGATTCTCCATAAATACGGGGCATATCGCAGGGATTCTCCAGAGATACGGGGCAAATCGCAGGGATTCTCCAGAAATACGGGGCAGATCGCAGGGATTCTCCAGAAATACGGGAAAAACGCAGGGATTCTCCAGAAATACGGGGCAAATCGCAGGGATTCTCCAGAAATACGGGGCAGATCGTAGGGATTCTCCAGAAATACGGGAAAAACGCAGGGATTCTCCATAAATACGGGGCATATCGCTGGGATTCTCCAGAGATACGGGGCAAATCGCAGGGATTCTCCAGAAATACGGGGCAGATCGCAGGGATTCTCCAGAAATACGGGGCAGATCGCAGGGATTCTCCAAAAATACGGGGAAAATCGCAGGGATTCTCCAGAAATACGGGGCATATCGCAGGGATTCTCCAGAAATACGGGGAAAACGCAGGGATTCTCCAGAAATACGGGGCAAATCGCAGGGATTCTCCAGAAATACGGGAAAAACGCAGGGATTCTCCAGAAATACGGGGCAAATCGCAGGGATTCTCCAGAAATACGGGGCAAATCGCAGGGATTCTCCAGAAATACGGGGCATATCGCAGGGATTCTCCAGAAATACGGGGCATATCGCAGGGATTCTCCAGAAATACGGGGCAGATTGCAGGGATTCTCCAGAAATACGGGGCAAATTGCAGGGATGAGGGGAAATTGTCTCTCAACCCGATTCTTGTTGTGCAACAGCCGAAGGTATCCAAAACCTAACATACGCTGAGAAGGTATCCAAGATTGCGGAGGCGGGGAGGAGGGGGTAATTTTTCCCCGTTCCCCCCCCCCCCCCCGTCGCTTCCGCTGTCACTGCCTCACAGACACCGCCGTCAGATCGTGACCTGACCCCCCCCCCCCCCCCCCCCCCCCCGCGGCGACCGGTCTGCACCGACCAGACCGCCGACCAGACCGCCGACTGATCACCGAGTGACCACTGACTGACCAGTTTCCGGTCAGTCAATTAGCACGGCATCATAGTCCAGTTTGGACGGGATGAGACCACATGAGCCATTGTTCAGCGACGTTCTGCGAGGTTCTCTAACGGGTCGTGATCATGATCGTGAGATCAGATATAACGGCTATGTGCCGATCTCGGTCGGAGGATGAGCTAAGACAAAGGTTTCGGCGCGAGATAGTGATCTCGCCTGTTAACTGTCGGCGGCCAGACACCGGCGGCGCCCATGGGCGACCAGACACCGGGGGCGTCCATGGGCGACCAGACACCGGGGCACCCATGGGCGACCAGACACCGGGGGCGACCATGGGCGACCAGACACCGGGGGCGCCCATGGGCGACTAGACACCGGGGGCGCCCATGAGAGCGTGATAATTGTAGGTTGGGCGCCTTTGGGGCCCCGTAACTGTAATTCCTATTTCACAATGGAAACACAATTCTACAGAATAGTGTATTTCAATGGTCAACCAACCTTCGGTTACTAGAGGCGCCCCTGGGGGGCTGTTTGTCAAAAAGTTCTGCTGTGGTATTGCTGTGGTCAAAGCTGCTTAGTACGAAGTCATCTGGAAAATCAAGCGTTGAAAAACCAGCAAGAGAAGTGTAGATATAGGACCTCGTACATCTAAATGGGAGTCAAATACTCCGGTTGAAAGTGGAATTTTAGGGACAAATTATATTCGCAATACGGCGAATAATGTTGTTCGACGACAGCTCATGATGGTGTCAAATAAAGATCAAATCGCACTATAAAATATGAATAATATAATATAATGTTGATATTATTCATGCAAGCGTGCATATATGATCTTACGAGTGTTTAAATGCCATTTAAACCTGGAAAACTGTGAGCAAAAATATATTAAAAAATACTTTCAAATTTCGACGAAAAATGTCGTGTTCTAAAAATAACGTGCTGAATGTCAGACAATTTCTCCATTCCAAAGACAATTTCTCCATCAGCCTACGTGGACGTCATGCGTCAGGCCTGTGTGTTTGGAGATGACAGTTGTGGTCCGGAGTAGAGGTCATCTTCCGTGCACTGAGCGCTGTCATTTCACGACCGGAGAAAGCGAGTGTGTGCAATCTTCTTCTGAGGTGTTTTGGAGACTTGGCAATATTTGATTTAATATAATGTTTGTGCTTCAAAAACAAAACAAAATATCCATCCGATTCTTCCGATTTAATCATGCTAAATTCCCATAGAATGCACCGGAAAGTATATGTAAATATTGTATTATATTATAATATAATGGCATATAATATAAAATATGAAACATAAAACATATGAAACTTGCGCAATCCATTCAATGTTTCAGATAAAAACTGTGTTGTAAGCTGAAGTGTTCAGTATTCAGTGTATACAAAGATGTGAATGACGTCAGTTTTGTCAAACTTGTTTGGTGATGAAACTGACATTTCCGCTCTAAATATCGTCGTAAACAGTTTATAAAATGTGCGCTTAGGAGATAGAAATGCGCTTATAGCATGTCCAGAGAACAAATACCATAATATCATTGTTTTAAATTCGCAAAACGTCATTTAAACGTGTTCTTTCTTATAAAGAACGATTCCTCGTCCACCTTCGTTAGCGACGACGTTTTCAGTCTGTTGAAAATGGGGATCGCGGGACAATGGACATGACATATGTTTCGTTTTCAAGCGCGTTACTTATGCCCGTGGTAAGCACAAGGGTCAGTTTCTGATCATGCAATGTTTTATACTGATTTCCTATTCAATATCTCTTCTAGACAATATAATTTTGCTCGCGGTTGCAAATGCCATCGGCCACTGCAGCGTAACATTTAATTCAGATAATTCAGGACCTTACCCATCGAAATGTTCCTCGGCGCGTCTTTGTACAGTCTTGACCTAAAAAAACGAATCAATGCGTTCAAAATTACATCACACACACATCCTGGATATGCCATGTGAATACAATACAGCTGCCCTCGTCAAAAGTGAACGATAAATCAGCCTGTTGAAAACCAAATATGTGAAACACGTGTTGCAAATAAATACAAATGATGGCAATGGTGCGAAAGGAGAGAAACAGTTGACAATATTTTGTCAAAAGGCATCAATGCACATTTAAATTCGTATCGGCTACACCGTCCCAGCTAACCTTCATATACTTTGTTAGGTACTGTTGTACCGGGTACAACAGTACCTAACAAAGCATCACCGCTTTGCAACTTGCTCAATTACCATTTGGTAGACTCCGCGTAGGCGCTTGAGGACAAACAACACTGCTCTTCACATTAATTCTCGTCTGAATCTGTGCGCGCAGCGTACCTGTAGAAAACCAGCAGCCAGGACCCGCCTGTTGTTCCGAATCCTGTCGAAGGTAGCTGACAGTGACCACACAAATTACATGAAGCTGAGAATGATGTATGGGCGTCTAATGCGGCCGTAGCATCGAGCAAAAAAGACGAACGAAATGCGGGGGCGAACTCTAAGAAAAACGGTCTGTGTCGTCCAATGCGCGTAGGGTGGTTAAATGACACTTGGAGATTAACTTCGTCACGAAAACACCTGTTGGTGCGTTATTTGCCGTCCAATTTGACGTTAAATTGATGTATGGGGTGCTCAATGTAAGCCAGTGACAGGAAGGGATGTGGGCTTCATAGGGTTCTTTTTGTCATTCCAGCAGATAAGGCGTGGTAGGTGTAGTGGTTTTACTCATGTTCGCAAATGCCTGTGAAAAAAACAGTGCAGTTTTCTGTCTGAGATCTATAACGAACCCCGGCGCAGTTTTCTGGCTGAGATCTATAACGAACCCCGGCGTAGTTTTCTGTCTGAGATCTATAACGAACCCCGGCGCAGTTTTCTGTCTGAGATCTATAACGAACCCCGGCGCAGTTTTCTGTCTGAGATCTATAACGAACCCCGGCGCGGTTTTCTGTCTGAGATCTATAACGAACCCCGGTGCAGTTTTCTGTCTGAGATCTATAACGAACCCCGGCGCAGTTTTCTGTCTGAGATCTATAATGAACCCCGGCGCAGTTTTCTGTCTGAGATCTATAACGAACCCCGGCGCAGTTTTTTGTCTGAGATCTATAACGAACCCCGGCGCAGTTTTCTGTCTGAGATCTATAACGAACCCCGGCGCAGTTTTCTGTCTGAGATCTATAACGAACCCCGGCGCAGTTTTCTGTCTGAGATCTATAACGAACCCCGGCGCAGTTTTCTGTCTGAGATCTATAACGAACTCCGGCGCAGTTTTCTGTCTGAGATCTATAACGAACCCCGGCGCAGTTTTCTGTCTGAGATCTATAACGAACCCCGGCGCAGTTTTCTGTCTGAGATCTATAACGAACCCCGGCGCAGTTTTCTGTCTGAGATATATAACGAAGCCCGGCGCAGTTTTCTGTCTGAGATCTATAACGAACCCCGGCGCAGTTTTCTGTCTGAGATATATAACGAACCCCGGCGCAGTTTCTGTCTGAGATCTATAACGAACCCCGGCGCAGTTTCTGTCTGTAGATCTATAACGAACTCCGGCGCAGTTTTCTGTCTGAGATCTATATCGAACCCCGGCGCAGTTTTCTGTCTGAGAACTATAACGAACCCCGGCGCAGTATTCTGTAATGAGATCTATAATGAACCCCGGCGCAGTTTTCTGTCTGAGATCTATAACGAACACCGGCGCAGTTTTCTGTCTGATATCTATAACGAACTCCGGCGCAGTTTCTGTCTGAGATCTATAACGAACTCCGGCGCAGTTTCTGTCTGAGATCTATAACGAAACCCCGGCGCAGTTTTCTGTCTCTGATCTATAAACGAACCCGCGTAATTTTCTGTCTGAGATCTATAACGAACCCGGCGCAGTTTTCTGTCTGAGATCTATAACGAACCCCGGCGCAGTTCTCTGTCTGAGATCTATAACGAACCCCGCGCAGTTTCTAGAGTCTGAGCATCTATAACGAACCCCGGCGCGTTTCTTTGTATGAGATCTATAACGAACCCCGGCGCAGTTTTCTTCTGAGATTATAACGTGACCGGCGCAGTTTCTGTCTGTATCTATAACGAACCCGGCGCAGTTTTTCTGTCTGAGATCTATAACGAACCCCGGCGCAGTTTTCTGTCTGAGTCATCTATAACGAACCCCGGCGCAGTTTTCTGTCTGAGATCTATAACGAACGCCGCGCAGTGTTTCTGAGTCTGAGATATATTACGAACCCCGGCGCAGTTTTCTGTCTGAGATATATTACGGAACGCCCTGGCGCAGTTCTGTCTGTCGATCTCCGGCTGAGTTTTCGTGCTGAGATCTAGTATCCGAAGCCCACGGCGCAGGTTTTCTGTCTGAGATCTAACGAAGCCCGGCGAAGTTTTCGTGTCTGAGATCTATAACGAACCCGGCGCAGTTCTCTGTCTGAGATCTATAACGAAGCCCGGCGCAGTTTTCTGTCTGAGATCTATAACGAACCCCGGCGCAGTCGATTTTCTGTCTGAGACTCTATAACACGAACCCCGGCGCAGTTTTCGGTCTGAGATCTATAACGAACCCCGGCGCACGTTTCTGTCTGAGATCATATAAGGAACCCCGGCGCAGTTGCCTGTCTGAGATCTATAACGAACCCCAGGCGCAGTTTTCTGTCTGAGATCTTTAACGAACCCCGGCGCAGTTTCCGGTCTGAGATCTATAACGAACCCCGGCGCAGGTTTTCTGTCTAGATCTATAACGAACCGCCGGCGCAGTGTTCTGTCTGAGATCTATAACGAACTCCGGCGCAGTTTCTCTGTCTGAGATCTATAACGAACCCCGGCGCAGTTTTCTGTCTGAGATCTATACGACCCCGGGCAGTTTCTGTCTGAGATCTATAACGAACCGGCGTAGTTTTTCTGTCTGAGATCTATAAGCGATCCCCGGCGCAGTTGTTGTCTGAGATCTACAACGAACCCCGGCGCAGTTTTTCTGTCCTGAGATCTATAACGAAGCCCGGCGCAGTTTTCTGTCTGAGATCTATAACGAACCCCGGCGCAGTTTTCTGTCTGAGATCTATAACGAACCCCGGCGCAGGTTTTCTGTCTGAGATCTATAACGAACCCCGGCGCAGTTTTCTGTATGAGATCTATAAGCGAACTCCGGCGCAGTTTTCTGTCTGAGATCTATAACGAACCCCGGCGCAGTTTTCTGGCTGAGATCTATAACGAACCCGGCGCAGTTTTCTGTCTGAGATCTATAACGAACCCCGGCGTCAGTTTTCTGTCTGAGATCTATAACGAACCTCGCGGCGCAGGTGTTCTGGCTGAGATCTATAACGAACCCCGGCGCAGGTTTCTGTCTGGAGATCTATAACGAACCCCGGCGCAGTTTTCTGTCTGAGATCTATAACGAACCCGGCGTAGTTCTCTGTCTGAGATCTATAACGAACCCCGGCGCAGTTTTCTGTCTGAGATCTATAACGAACCCCGGCGCAGTTCTCTTGGCTGAGATCTATAACGACCCCCGGCGCAGTTTTCTGTCTGAGATCTATAACGAACCCCGGCGCAGTTTTCTGTCTGAGATCTATAACGAACCCTCGGCGGCAGTTTTCTGTCTGAGATCTATAAACGAACCTTGGCGCAGTTTTCTGTCTGAGATCTATAACGAAGCCGGTGCAGTTTTCTGTCTGAGATCTATAACGAGCCCCGGCGCAGTTTTCTGTCTGAGATCTATAACGAACCCCGCGCAGTATTCTGTCTGAGATCTATAACGAACCCCGGCGCAGTTTTCTGTCTGAGATCTATAACGAACCCCGGCGCAGTTTTCTGTCTGAGATCTATAACGAACCCCAGGCGCAGTTTTCTGGCTGAGAGTCTATAACGACCCCGGCGCAGTTTTCTGTCTGAGATCTAACGAGACCCCGGCGCAGTTTCTGGCTGAGATCTATAACGAACCCCGGCGCAGTTTCTGTCTGAGATCTATAACGAACCCCGGCGCAGTTTTCTGTCTGAGATCTATAACGAACCCCGGTCGCAGTTTTCTGTCTGAGATCTATAATGGACCCCGGCGCAGTTCTCTGGCTGAGATCTATAACGAACCCCGGGCAGTTTTTGTCTGAGATCTATAACGAACCCCGGCGCAGTTTCTGTCTGAGATCTATAACGAACCCCGGCGCAGTTTTCTGTCTGAGATCTATAACGAACCCCGGCGCAGTTTACTGTCTGAGATCTATAACGAACCCCGCGCAGTTTTCTGTCTGAGATCTATAACGAACCCCGGCGCAGTTCTCTGTCTGAGATCTATAACGAACCCCGGCGCAGTTCCGATCTGTCTGAGATCTATAACTGAACCCCGGCGCAGTTTTCTGTCTGAGATCTATAACGAAGCCCGGTGCAGTTTTCTGTCTGAGATCTATAACGAACCCTGCGCAGTTTTCTGTCTGAGATCTATAATGAACCCCGGCGCAGTTTTCTGTCTGAGATCTATAACGAACCCCGGCGCAGTTCTCTGTCTGAGATCTATAACGAACCCCGGCGCAGTTTTCTGTCTGAGATCTATAACGAAGCCCGCGCAGTATTCTGTCTGAGACCTATAACGAACCCGGCGCAGTTTTCTGTCTGAGATCTATAACGAACCCCGGCGCAGTTTCTGTCTGAGATCTATAACGAACCCCGGCGCAGTTTTCTGTCTGAGATATATAACGAACCCCGGCGCAGTTTTCTTGTCTGAGATCTATAACGAACCCCGGCGCAGTTTTCTGTCTGAGATCTATAACGAAGCCCGGTGCAGTTTTCTGTCTGAGATCTATAACGAACCCCGGCGCAGTTTTCTGTCTGAGATCTATAACGAACCCCGGCGCAGTTGTGCTGTCTCGAGACTCTACAACGAACACCCGGCGCAGTTTTCTGTCTGTGATCTATAACGAACCCCGGCGCAGTTTTTCCTGTCTGAGATCTATAACGAAGCCCGGTGCAGTTTTTTCTGTCTGAGATCTATAACGAACCCCGGCGCAGTTTTCTGTCTGAGATCTATAACGAACCCCGGCGCAGTTTTCTGTCTGAGATCTATAACGAAGCCCGGTGCAGTTTTTCTGTCTGAGATCTATAACGAACCCGGCGCAGTTTTCTGTCTGAGATCTATAACGAAGCCCGGTGCAGTTTTCTGTCTGAGATCTATAACGAAGCCCCGCGCAGTTTCTGTCTGAGATCGTATAACGAACCCCGCGCAGTTTTTCTGTCTGAGATCTATAACGAACCCCGGCGCAGTTTTCTGTCTGAGATCTATAACGAACCCCGGCGCAGTTTTCTGTCTGAGATCTATAACGAACCCCGGCGCAGTTTTCTGTCTGAGATCTATAACGAACTCCGGCGCAGTTTTCTTGTCTGAGATCTATAACGAACCCCGGCGTAGTTTGTCTGTCTGAGATCTATAACGAACTCCGGCGCAGTTTTCTGTCTGAGAGATCTATAACGAACCCCGGCGCAGTTTTCTGTCTGAGATCTATAACGAAGCCCGGCGCAGTTTTCTGTCTGAGATCTATAACGAACCCGGCGCAGTTTTTCTGTCTGAGATCTATAACGAACCCCGGCGCAGTTTTCTGTCTGAGATCTATAACGAACCCCGGCGCAGTTTTCTGTCTGAGATCTATAACGAACTCCCGGGCGCAGTTTTCTGTCTGAGATCTATAACGAACTCCGGCGCAGTTTTCTGTCTGTGAGATCTATAACGAACCCGGCGTAGTTTTCTGTCTGAGATCTATAACGAACTCCGGCGCAGTTTTCTGTCTGAGATCTATAACGAACCCCGGCGCAGTTTTCTGTCTGAGATCTATAACGAAGCCCGGCGCAGTTTTCTGTCTGAGATCTATAACGAACCCCGGCGGCAGTTTTTCTGTCTGAGATCTATAACGATCCCGCGCAGTTTTCTGTCTGAGATCTATACACGAACCCCGGCGCAGTTTTCTGTCTGATATCTATAACGAACTCCGGCGCAGTTTCTGTCTGAGATCTATAACGACTCAGCGCAGTTCTGTCTGATCTATAACGAACCCGGCGCAGTTTTCTGTCTGAGATCTATAACGAACCCCGGCGCAGTTTTCTGTCTGAGATCTATGAATCGAAAGCCCGTGCAGTTTTCTGTCTGAGGATCTATAACGAACGCCGGCGCAGTTTCTGTCTGAGATCTATAACGAACCCCGGCGCAGTTTTTGCTGTCTGAGATCTATAACGAACCCCGGCGCAGATTTCTGTCTGAGATCTATAACGAACCCCGGCGCAGTTTTCTGTCTGAGATCTATAACGAACCCCGGCGCAGTTCTCTGTCTGAGATCTATAACGAACCCCGGCGCAGTTTTCTGTCTGAGATCTATAACGAACCCCGGCGCAGTTTTCTGTCTGAGATCTATAACGAACCCCGGCGCAGTTTTCTGTCTGAGATCTATAACGAAGCCCGGCGCAGTTTTCTGTCTGAGATCTATAACGAACCCCGGCGCAGTTCTCTGTCTGAGATCTATAACGAACCCCGGCGCAGTTTTCTGTCTGAGATCTATAACGAAGCCCGGTGCAGTTTTCTGTCTGAGATCTATAACGAACCCGGCGCAGTTTTCTGTCTGAGATCTATAACGAACCCCGGCGCAGTTCTGTCTGAGATCTATAACGAACCCCGGCGCAGTTTTCTGTCTGAGATCTATACCAAGCCCGGTGCAGTTTTCTGTATGAGATCTATAACGAACCCCGGCGCAGTTTCCTGTCTGAGATCTATAACGTAACCCGGCCCAGTTTTCTGTCTGAGATCTATAACGAAGCCCGGTGCAGTTTTCTGTCTGAGATCTATAACGAACCCGGCGCAGTTTTCTGTCTGAGACCTATAACGAACCCCGGCGCAGTTTTCTGTCTGAGATCTATAACGAAGCCCGGTGCAGTTTTCTGTCTGAGATCTATAACGAACCCCGGCGCAGTTTTTTCTGTCTGAGATCTATAACGAACCCCCGGCGCAGTTTCTCTGTCTGAGATCTATAACGAACCCGGCGCAGTTCTCTGTCTGAGATCATAACGAACCCGGCGCAGTTTTCTGTCTGAGATCTATAAACGAACCCCGGTGCAGTTTTTCTGTCTGAGATCTATACGAACCTTGCGGCAGTTTCTGTCTGAGATCTATAACGAAGCCTCGGTGCAGTTTTCTGTCTGAGATCTATAACGAACCCCGGCGCAGTTTCTGTCTGAGATCTATAAGCGAACCCCGGCGCAGTTTTCTGTCTGAGATCTATAACGAACCCCGGCGCAGTTTTCTGTGGAGACTTGTAACAAATTCAGCTCAGTTTTTCTGGTATCAGATCTATAACAAACTCATGATATCTACAACGAGCCCGGGTGCAGTTTTCTGGTATCAGATCTATAACAAACTCATGATATCTACAACGAGCCGGGGTGCAGTTTTCGGTCTCTGAGACTTGTAACAACCCTGGCGTCTTTGTGTGAGACATCTGAGCCAATAATGATCTGCCTGAGACATCTCCATTACTCTATAAGGACTACTCGGCGGCGAGCGCCCTCGAACACGCTAATGACTGTTCGGCTAGTTTCCGACATCATTAGCGGGTTCAGAAGCTGCAGCAAGGCAATCAGCGTCCAGTCCCAGTTACTGGCCGAGTCGCGATGCTCCAATAAAGTCAGGATTCGACTGCGTTTTGACCTCTGCAGCTGCAGCGGAGTAGTTTCTGCCACGGCAAGGTGACAGTAGAGACTGACAGTAGATATTGGAGCCACTGCGTGTTGGCCTTTACACCTGCAGCGGAATTAATTTAACACGCAGGGTGACTGAAGAAACAGTGGGGGGACTGCAGAGCCACTGCGTGTTGGCCTTTACACCTGCAGCGGAATAGAATGTAACACGGCAAGGTGACTGAAGAAACAGTGGAGGACTGCAGAGCCACTGCGTGTTGGCCTTTACACCTGCAGCGGAATAGAATGTAACACGGCAAGGTGACTGAAGAAACAGTGGGAGGACTGCAGAGCCACTGCGTGTTGGCCTTTACACCTGCAGCGGAATATAATTTAACACGGCAAGGTGACTGAAGAAACAGTGGAGACTGCAGAGCCACTGCGTGTTGGCCTTTACACCTGCAGCGGAATATAATTTAACACGGCAGGGTGACTGAAGAAACAGGGGAGGACTGCAGAGCCACTGCGTGTTGGCCTTTACACCTGCAGCGGAATAGAATGTAACACGGCAATGTGACGGTACGCAGAGACGGCTTAGAGATCGGAGGGCTGTTTTATTATCGTCATCTGACCTTGCCGTAGCAACTGTTTGCAGTCCAGCAGACGCTGGAGAGATGAGCAAAACACAAACGGCAGCCGTGCGCCGCCCTTCGCGAAACTAATGGATCGTGTTGTTTTGTCGAGCGGCTCAGTAGCTTTCAAAGTGGACGTGATGACGACACGCGAAATAATAACATGCCACACACGTCTTCACTGGTCTGCGTTCTTTGCTGATTTCCGACAGCGTAGTCGCTGGGTAGCTTCGACAAACGTCTGTGAATCGCTTAAATACAGCCGCATAATTGTCTCTTTGAACTCACTGGCTTTTATCGTTCCCGTTTAGTGAGGACAGCGGTTTCTTATGTCGCCACTTCCATCACTCACTGCCTACTACCATTGTCCAATGCCTAGACCGTCACCGCCGGGTCAGAGCCCTGTCATTGCTCGCCTAGCGTGTCCTGCCGCCCCCGCCCCGCCCCCGCCCGCCGACGGTCTCATCCACACGCCGTCCCTATTTACCGCCTCACCTCCAAGTCTCCAATGCGTCGACAATTAACATTTCAATTTAGCGGCGGCGACGCCCGGCCGTCCCCGCTTTGTCCGGGCTCCGGCGCTCGGTAACCTCCCGGTGAGTACAAAGCGGCGGGTGGGACGCTGCGCGCGAGAGGGCGGGGGCCAAAAATTACACCCCGACTCGCGCTGCCCCCGCGGCGGTGGCGGCGGCGGCGGCGGCAGCGGCAGCGGCGGCGGCAGCGGCGGCGGCGGCGCGGAGAGCAGGTAGAGCGCCCGGCCGCGGTGGTCGCATCAAAGGTACCGGCACACGCAGGAATGCGAACAGCGTCCGCTGCCGACAAGTGTCTGGCGATGGGCAGGGGCGTCGCCAGGACGGAGGTCATGGGGGTACAGTGTCTCTGAAATATTCCTCAATCACCAAATAGTATCTGCCTCATCACCTTTGCCATGACGGATTCAGGAGCCGACGAGAGGGTGTCTCTTTTGTCCGCCCTCCGGTGTGTCTGCCCTCAGCCCTGGCACCGCCCTGTAGGCCGACCCATCCGTCGTGAAGGGGCACCATTCGGGAGAAAGCAGGGACAGTGATGGGTGAGCTCAGATCCGATGAAGGCATGAGGGTTTTTGCCGAGGCGGCGGAGCGAGTTTGTCTCCTCGTAAATGGGCGCATAATCGGCCACCCATTGTCAGCCCCCCCCCCCCCATCCCGCCCCCCTCGCCGCATTTCGGGGGGGGGGCCGTGACGGTCGGTAGATGGACAGAGAATGACGAAATTACTCATTCTGGATAAATGACATCGGGAAGTTTTATTTTGTCGCGAAATTGCTATACAGAAGGGGTTTCGCGAACGAAAATCATAGAAATAATGTTTATGCTGGGAAAAGATTTTACGATTTCTGATGGTCCTATGATAGTTAATGTATCCATAAGGGGTATAATTGTATCATATTGTGTAATGTCTCAAATATAATGTAAATGGAATCATGATATTATAAATATCCCAATGTATTTCCTTTGAAGAAATTTTAATTACCTAATTGAAATCATCTAAGGCTGATGGAACATCTTAGAAGGGTGCAAAGAATGGGTGACATTTTCCGAGCATTTTGAGGCGCGTTTTATCACCTCGCGTGAGAAGACGTTTATCACCTCGCGCGCCCTGGTGCCGGCCCGGCACCAGGGCGGTGGTGGTGGTCATGGGAAAGGGCAGCGATCGGTCCTCCAACTCTGGGTGGCGGCGGTCCGTCACGGCGGCAGCCAGTCTATCAGCCCGATGGCTAGTCCATCAGACTCTCCCAGAGGTCACCCGCCAGCGACGCGATCGCCACTCAGATGGTCCGCACGGCTCGGTTGATAAAGGAGATGAGGAGATTGGGGACGAGAGCGCGACCAGAAAAAGAAAGAGGTGGTGGGTGGCTGAATTTAAAGAGAATTGTTTGGCTATATATTGGGTTTAGCCTGGAATAAAAATATCGCGGAGCGGGTTGAAAAACTGGATTCTTCCGCGGTTTGTCCAAAAGCTCTTCTGGCGTGAGATTTTAATCATAGTTATGCGGGAAAATGTAACGGTCAAGATGATTTGTAACTAGACTATCAAAGGACAAGAGTTGTTTGCCGGTTTGGTTGATTTTTATGTGTATTACCATATGTCATGCCACATCTTCAATTCCAGTCTTGGAAAACACGGTGCGTTGTCAACTCATTCAAATGACACATTTCGCCATTTGTGCTATTTCTTAGCAAAAGAAGTGCCGAATTCGCAATTTTTAGATGGAAAAAAACATTTGTTTCTAAAGTTTCACAAGAGCTGCACTATTTTATTTGAGTAATAGTAGACACTTATAGGCTGTGTACTATTATTTAAGACTTTTCATTTCGCCTTTTTTTAATTATTCGTCTTTGTCTTTCCTTACCACTTCATTTCGCCTCTTTCATATTTGTCTTTTTATTTTCTTATCTCTTCTGGATTTTTTGGTTTCTGAGTAAATGTCATCGTTCCAGCTAGGAAGTAACAAAGTCATTTCTCATATACAATACGTCTTTTGTATTCCCTAAGACGATATGCAATTATCCTATCTTACCTTTTGTTACGAGCGAGCGCGAAGGGAAGCGCTCGCTCGTCCTTCCGTGGTGTATGGGAAAAATCTGATTAGGAGCGGCCCGACCCGGCCTGGCCCGGCCCGGCCCGACCCGACCCGACCCGTGGCGACGCTTTTGAGAAGCTCATATCTTTGCAACCGCACATCCGATTGACAAGCGGACTTCTTGGCTGAGCAGCCCCATCTAACTTACCCTGTTTGAGACCAGTGCCGACTCATGTGGGTGACTACCACTGCGCGTGACGCGTGCGGCGTGAGGGGTGTTGAAAAGTATTTTCTCGCAATAACTCCGCAACGGCTGGGCAAGTTATGTGCAAATTTCGTGTATGGTTAGGGACCCCTCACACGCCACTTTCACACTACTCAGGGGTGGGGTGACTGCACGTGCGCACGTGCACACCCCTATTTTATATCTCAGGAACGGCTGAGCCGATTGTGTTCAAATTTGGTGTGTGGTTAGAGACCTCCATCCGCCAGTTTCCCACAAGTCAGGGGTGGGCGCCTCTGCATGTGCGCACGTGCACACCCCTATTCTGTATCTCAGGAATGGCTGAGCCGATTGTGTTCGAATTTGGTGCGTGGTTAGGGACCTCTCAGCCGCCGCCTTTCCACAAGTCAGGGGTGGAGTAACCCGCGCCCCGCTGGCGTATTCAGCTGAGCATTGAAGAGGGGCAGATTCTGCCCCTCGTTATCATCTTCCGAAACAATAACCGCAGCGAGACGCGCAAGGCGACATTCGAAAGCTCTCGATGAGACGCATCTACAGCATACGCGAAACTTTCAAAATAAGGCCACGGTCAGGCCAAAGGTCAAAATCGAGGTCCTTGAGTTGATGGGCCATACTTTTCATTTAAAGCCTTGCATTGCGACTATTATCGCACAAAGTGCTCTCAAAGGTATAATTACATCTGCCGCATAAGCGAAAGTGAAATTGTAAGCAAAGGTCAAGGTCGAGGTCAGGTCACAAAAGGTCACTATTGGCAAGAGGTCTACGAAAATTATGCGACACATGGTTTATGGGATAATTTACACATAAAATTCGAAATTAGTAGCCATTTTCCCAACCTGACCCCATATCATGGCCCTCATGTGAAGTTCATGTCAAGGTCAGGTCACATAAGATCAAAATTTGAAATTTATTAATATGCATAAATAATTGATGCTTCTAGACCATATTTGTCTCAAAAATACAGTGGTGGCATTTTTTCTGTATTGTATTTGGTCACTAAATGCAAAAAACGCAACTTAAAAAAATTACATGAGTTACTCATACTTATGGAGCCATAAGTCAGTCAAAAATAAAGATATTGCTTTGAAATGTGGTTTGGGTATTGTCCATACTTGGTTCTCCACTATATTTTGCATTTTTTATATCTTTGAGAAAAAAATGATTTTGTGGGATTTTTTTCTCTCTGAAAAAATCAGTATTTTTTTTGGTGGGGCAAACACTCAATTTTGAAAATCCGAGATAGCCATGTTGAAGATAATGTCATTTACTCTCTTTTGACTTTGGTACTTGCAATTTACTTCAAAACTGATTTTCTACAATTTGTCAAACATTTATCTTTATTCCACCAACAAAATGACATGACATAACGTCACTAAAACGTCATTATCTCCCAAAGTGCTCCACCAATTTCATTGAAATGTTGTGACAAGACGTAGAATCGATGCATCATAAGGTACTGAACGTCAATATCTGTAATAGTGTTCCAGTTATTGAGAAAATCCAGCGGGACGCGGGCTGATTTATTCCGGCATTGACTGGGGTCTCAGCAGGACACCATTGACGGGGGGGGGCGTTAAACGCCTCTGGTTATCTTCCGAACCAATGAACGCAGTGAGACGCGCAAGGCGGAAAACGAAAGCTCTTCTTAATGAGACAGATATAACGCATACTCAAAAATTTCAAAGTGAGGTCAAATGTCAGGTCACGGCCAGGCCAAATGTCAAAATCGACATATTTGAGTTTATGGGCCATACTTTCCATCCAAAGCCTTCGATTACGGCCATCATCACCCGAAGTACTGCCAAAGGTATCATACACATCCCGCATGAGCTAAAGTGAGATTGTTGGCAAAGGCCAATGTCAAGGTCAGGTCACAAAAGGTCACTATGCGCAAAATATCTACGAAAGTCATGCAACACATGTTTATGGGCTATTTTCCCCGTATAATTAGATAGTGATAATCATGTTATCACCTGACTTCATTTACGTGAAGTTAATGTCAAGTTCAGGTCAAGTTCAGGTCACTGAAGGTCAAAAAAATTAATTTATAAATATAAATAACAAAAGCATGTTTCTAGACCAGGTCTGTCTCAGAAAAACAGTGGTGGCATTTATTTGTCTGTATCTGGTCAATAAAAGCAAAAAAAAAGCAATTTCAAAATATGACGTTATGAGTTATGATAAACATGACCCATACTTTAGATGCCAGAAGTCAGTCAAAAATGTTGATATCATTTTTAAATTTGGTATGGTAGTTTCCCATATGTGTTTCTCTGACATGCCTTCCGGTCTTTTAATATCTTTAAGGAAAAAAAGATTGTGTGGGCATTTTCCCCCCAAAATGTGTGTTTTTTGGGGGGTCAAAAACCAACATTTCCCCAAATTTGAGATCGCCATGCTGTAGCCCTTGCCATTCGCTATCTTTTGACGTTTTTGAATTGCATTTTGCTCAAAATATGGAATTTGTACGGTCTGTTAAATTTTAGCTGATTTTGGTGTAAAACTCATGGGTAGTGACGTCACTAAATTCGTTATAACTCGATTTTGTCGACGAAATTGCTTGATTATTTCGCAGAAGACAGTCCAATCGATCTAAAAGAAGGTACCCGAAGTTTCACGTTGATAGCGTCATTGTTGTTTGAGCTATTACGAAAGTTCATCAGGGGGCGTTAAACGCCCCCCCCCCCCCCCCCCCCCAGTCAATGGCGGGTTAAAACAAAGTTTCCTTGGTAAAAGCTGCTTAGAGTTTCTTGAAACCAGGAAATGTGTCAACTTTCTTCCATTTTCAGCCGTTTTGGGGCCATGGTTCAATTGTCCCCTTGCCCCCCCCCCCCCTCTAGATTAGATGTTCCAGTGCTCCTGTCACTCCCCTCCCTCCCCCCTCCCCCCTCCCCTCCCCCCCCCCCCCCCCCCCCCCCTCCCCTCCCCTCCCTCTCCTCTCTCTCGTCTCCCCTCCCTCTCCTCTCTCTCGTCTCTATCACCAAATCTCCGACAGGCGGCGCCACAGTCTCCAAATAAGACCGGCGTCATCGGCGATCACATTTTGGTCGTCGGCTCATTTGTCACTGGCGTTAATTAGCCGATAGACGGCGGTCCAATATTTGTCACTGCCGGGCGGTGAGTATGGCTATCACTTCCATCTAGTGGCGTAATGTTATAGATATGTCGGAGGAGCGCGAGTTTTTATCGGTTCATTAGGCTTCTTTGAGGAGGCGGGCGGGCCGTGGTGTTGTGGTGTGGATTGTGACTGGTGTTGTGGTGTGGATTGTGGGTGGTGTTGTGGTGTGGATTGTGGGTGGTGTTGTGGTGTGGATTGTGGGTGGTGTTGTGGTGTTGATTGTGACTGGTGTTGTGGTGTGGATTGTGGGTGGTGTTGTGGTGTGGATTGTGAGTGGTGTTGTGGTGTGGATTGTGGGTGGTGTTGTGGTGTGGATTGTGAGTGGTGTTGTGGTGTGGATTGTGGGTGGTGTTGTGGTGTGGATTGTGAGTGGTGTTGTGGTGTGGATTGTGGGTGGTGATGTGGTGTGGATTGTGAGTGGTGTTGTGGTGTGGATTGTGGGTGGTGTTGTGGTGTGGATTGTGAGTGGTGTTGTGGTGTGGATTGTGGGTGGTGTTGTGGTATGGATTGTGAGTGGTGTTGTGGTGTGGATTGTGGGTGGTGATGTGGTGTGGATTGTGAGTGGTGCTGTGGTGTGGATTGTGGGTGGTGCTGTGGTGTGGATTGTGGGTGGTGCTGTGGTGTGGATTGTGGGTGGTACTGTGGTGTGGATTGTGAGTGGTGTTGTGGTGTGTATTGTGAGTAGTGTTGTGGTGTGGATTGTGGGTGGTACTGTGGTGTGGATTGTGAGTGGTACTGTGGTGTGATTGTGAGTGGTGTTGTGGTGTGTATTGTGAGTAGTGTTGTGGTGTGGATTGTGGGTGGTACTGTGGTGTGGATTGTGAGTGGTACTGTGGTGTTGATTGTGGGTGGTACTGTGGTGTTGATTGTGGGTGGTGCTGTGGTGTGGATTGTGAGTGGTGTTGTGGTGTGGATTGTGGGTGGTGTTGTGGTGTGGATTGTGAGTGGTACTGTGGTGTTGATTGTGGGTGGTGTTGTGGTGTGGATTGTGAGTGGTGTTGTGGTGTGGATTGTGAGTGGTGCTGTGGTGTGGATTGTGGGTGGTGTTGTGGTGTTGATTGTGGGTGGTGCTGTGGTGTGGATTGTGGGTGGTACTGTGGTGTGGATTGTGGGCGGTGTTGTGGTGTGGATTGTGGGTGGTGTTGTGGTGTGGATTGTGAGTGGTGTTGTGGTGTGGATTGTGGGTGGTGATGTGGTGTGGATTGTGAGTGGTGTTGTGGTGTGGATTGTGGGTGGTGATGTGGTGTGGATTGTGAGTGGTACTGTGGTGTTGATTGTGGGTGGTACTGTGGTGTGGATTGTGAGTGGTACTGTGGTGTGGATTGTGAGTGGTACTGTGGTGTTGATTGTGGGTGGTACTGTGGTGTTGATTGTGGGCGGTGCTGTGGTGTGGATTGTGGGTGGTGCTGTGGTGTGGATCGTGACTGGTGCTGTGGTGTGGATTGTAAGTGGTGTTGTGGTGTGGATTGTGAGTGGTGCTGTGGTGTGGATTGTGAGTGGTGATGTGGTGTGGATTGTGGGTGGTGCTGTGGTGTGGATTGTGGGTGGTGCTGTGGTGGGATTCGTGTTGTTTGATGGTGTGTGAGGTGTTTGTGTGGTGATTGTGTGGTGTTATGTGGTGTTGTTTAGTACCGTGTGATGTTGTTTGATGTTGTGTGTTGTTGTCATTTGTGTGGTGTTGTGGTTTGTTGTGATATGCGGTGTTGTGTTTTGTTGTGATATGCGGTGTTGTGTATTGTTGTATTATGCGGTGTTCTGTTTTGTTGTATTATGCGGTGTTGTGTATTATTGTATTATGCGGTGTTGTGTATTGTTGTATTATGCGGTGTTGCGTTTTATTGTATTATGCGGTGTTGTGTTTTGTTGTATTCTGCGGTGTTGTGTTTTGTTGTATTATGCGGTGTTGTGTTTTGTTGTATTATGCGGTGTTCTGTTTTGTTGTATTATGCGGTGTTGTGTATTATTGTATTATGCGGTGTTGTGTATTGTTGTATTATGCGGTGTTGTGTTTTGTTGTATTATGCGGTGTTGTGTATTGTTGTATTATGCGGTGTTCTGTTTTGTTGTATTATGCGGTGTTGTGTATTATTGTATTATGCGGTGTTGTGTATTATTGTACTATGTGGTGTTGTGTATTGTTGTATTATGCGATGTTGCGTTTTGTTGTATTATACGGTGTTGTGTTTTGTTGTATTATGCGGTGTTGTGTATTGTGCAGTTCTGTAAGTGGGTTGACGCGACAGAAGGACGTTGCCTTATGCCTATGCTGCATGATGACTTTCTAAGCTAATGTTCTAGAGAGGTTCTGTTCAGAGTGTTTGTGTTACATTCCCTGTGACATATTCTGTTCAGAGTGTTTGTGTTACCTGTTGTGTTTGTGTTACATTCCCTGTTACATTTTCTGTTCAGAATGTTTGTGCTACATTCCCTGTGACATGTTCTGTTCAGAGTGTTTGTGTTACCTGTTGTGTTTGTGTTACATTCCCTGTGGCATGTTATGTTCAGAGTGTGTGTGTTACCTGTTGTGTTTGTGTTACATTCCCTGTGACATGTTCTGTTCAGAGTGTTGTTGTTACATTCCCTGTGACATGTTCTGTTCAGAATGTTTGTGTTGCATTCCCTGTGGCATGTTCTGTTCAGAGTGTTTGTGTTACATTCCATGTGGCATGTTCTGTTCAGAATGTTTGTGTTACATTCCCTGTGGCATGATCTGTTCAGAGTGTTTGTGTTACATTCCCTGTGGCATGTTCTGTTCAGAATGTTTGTGTTACATTCCATGTGACATGTTCTGTTCAGAATGTTTGTGTTACATTCCCCGTGACATGTTCTGTTCAGAGTGTTTGTGTTACCTGTTGTGTTTGTGTTACATTCCCTGTGGCATGTTCTGTTCAGAGTGTTTGTGTTACATGTTGTGTTTGTGTTACATTCCCTGTGGCATGTTATGTTCAGAGTGTTTGTGTTAGCTGTTGTGTTTGTGTTACATTCCCTGTGACATGTTCTGTTCAGCGTGTTGTTGTTACATTCCCTGTGACATGTTATGTTCAGAGTGTTGTTGTTACATTCCCTGTGACATGTTCTGTTCAGAATGTTTGTGTTATATTCCCTGTGGCATGTTCTGTTCAGAATGTTTGTGTTACATTCCCTGTGGCATGTTCTGTTCAGAGTGTTTGTGTTACCTGTTGTGTTTGTGTTACATTACCTGTGGCATGTTCTGTTCAGAATGTTTGTGTTACATTCCCTGTGACATGTTCTGTTCAGAATGTCTGTGTTACATTCCCTGTGACATGTTCTGTTCAGAGTGTTGTTGTTACATTCCCTGTGACATGTTCTGTTCAGATTGTTTGTGTTGCATTCCCTGTGGCATGTTCTGTTCAGAGTGTTTGTGTTACATTCCCTGTGACATGTTCTGTTCAGAGAGTTGTTGTTACATTCCCTGTGACATGTTCTGTTCAGAGTGTTGTTGTTACATTCCCTGTGGCATGTTCTGTTCAGAGTGTTTGTGTTACATTCCCTGTGGCATGTTATGTTCAGAATGTTTGTGTTACACTCCCTGTGGCATGTTCTGTTCAGAGTGTTTGTGTTACATTCCCTGTGCCATGTTTTGTTCAGAGTGTTGTTGTTACATTCCCTGTGGCATGTTCTGTTCAGAGTGTTTGTGTTACCTGTTGTGTTTGTGTTACATTCCCTGTGGCATGTTCTGTTCAGAGTGTTTGTGTTACATTCCCTGTGGCATGTTCTGTTCAGAATGTTTGTGTTACATTCCATGTGACATGTTCTGTTCAGAATGTTTGTGTTACATTCCCCGTGGCATGTTCTGTTCAGAGTGTTTGTGTTACCTGTTGTGTTTGTGTTACATTCCCTGTGGCATGTTCTGTTCAGAGTGTTTGTGTTACCTGTTGTGTTTGTGTTACATTCCCTGTGACATGTTCTGTTCAGAG